>AWOL01S0137552.1:0-97647 GCA_000715115.1 Nicotiana otophora
GGGGTGGATTGTGATATTATTCCCCTTAATTGGGATGAAACTGGAACCTTTGTGGATTGAAAATATCAACCCACACGGCATATGTGGGAAGGCGGCCTAGTTGATTGGGTGGAGATCAGACGCCATATTGCGCATATGGTGGTACTACTCTTGGTAACATCTTTCTTTCATATCACATGTCAAACCACATTGTTCGTGGGGAGATGGTCTAGCCGATCGGGCGTGATCGGACTCCGTGCTAACAAAGACGGTGGTATATCGGTGCTAATGATCTCCCAACTAAAATTATATATGACGTTTTCATTTTGGAAATTATTATGTTTTAACTGAACATTTGGATATTGTTGATTGTGACTTGCTGTTTCTATGTGTTGCCTTTTCTTATATGGGCATTCTATTTTGAAAGAGGATTTTTAGCTATACATACTAGTGCTATTCGACAGTACTAACGTCCCTTTTGGCGCTGCATCTTTAATGGATTTAGGTGGTTCTTCAGCAGGCAGCATTGATCAGTGATAGCAGTACACTCTTTTCAGCTGATTAGGTGAGCCCCACTTCATTCCGGGGTCATGTATCTTTTATTTCTCATGTACAACGTTTTGAGGTATAGCCGAGGCCCTGTTGCCGGCATTTCCATATTACTCTTCTATTGTAATTACAGGCTCCGTAGACAGGTTGTGGGTTATGGTAGATGTTGGGAATTGAACTAGAAATGTTGGTACTTGGAAATTATGTTTTTTATTAATTCTATAAACTCGTAATATTTTGGAAATTATGAATGAAGCTACTAATGGGAATGAAAAGGGAGTTGTCAATAAAATCTTTTCAGTGATTGATTAATGGAGTACATCTCCTCTTTATTCATGGATGAGTTTGGGTAGAAGTAAGTCTAATAGGCTTGCTCGGCCGGGTTCTCTCGGTTGAGCGCCGGTCGCGCTCCCTGAGTTTGGGGCGTGACAGTTTTGAGCATGTTTGGCACTCTAGCTGAGGCAGGGTTGATTTCACTTGCTCCTGCCACATCTCAGGCAGGGGGAGGAGCACGTACTCCTGCCGCCCATACCCTAGAGCCACGGGCCCAGGTTGACCATAACCCAGAGGTTATACCAGTGCAGCCAGTTGTCCCAGTTCGGCCCGAGGTTAGGGCAGCAGTTTCAGAGGGGGAGCAGCTCAGGCTCGAGAGGTACAAGAAGTACCACCCTCCCACTTTCAGCGGTTTAGTTTCAGAGGATGCTCAGAGTTTTCTTAAGAAATGTAACCGTATCCTCCGTACCATGGGTATTGTGGATTCCAGTGGGGTTTCTTTCACGACATTCCAGCTTAGAGGAGCAGCCTACCAGTAGTGGCGGGCATATGAGTTGGATAGTCCAGCTGAGGCAGCTTCACTTACTTGGACTCAATTTTCTGATATGTTCTTGAGGGAATATGTTCCTCAGAGTTTTAGAGATGCATGGCGCGCAGAGTTTGAGAAGCTGCGCTAGGGTTCTATGGCCGTGTCAGAGTATGCGGTCCGATTCAGTGATTTGGCTTGGCATGCACTAGCCTTAGTTGCTACTGTTCAAGAGTGGGTTCGCAGATTTATTGAGGGTCTCCACCCTAGTATCAAATTCAGTATGGCCCGAAAGCTAGAGATGGACATCATATACCAACAGATGGTGTAAACTGCTAGGAGATTAGAAGGTATACAGATCTGGGAGAGGAAAGAGAAGGAAACTAAGAGACCCCGAGATTCTGGCACATATAATAATTCTAGTGCCCCAGCTGCAGCCCATCATGGTAATGTGAGACGTCATATTCATTCAGCACTTCCAGTTTCCAGCGATATTCTGGCTACTCCCAGACCTCAGGTTCCATATTATGCATCGCCAGTGTCTATTATACCTCCTGTACGGGGTGCTTTCAGCGGGCAGTCTAGTCGATCAGGCCCGAGCCTGTCCCAACAGCCCCGTCTTCTGAGGGCTTGTTTTGAGTGTGGTGACACTCGTCATATAACTAGGGATTGCCCAGGATTTATGAGGGGTGCACCTCCACAGATTTCTCAGGCTCCACCCATTCCATAGGGCCCTCAGGCTTCTCAGGCCATGATTACTGCACCAGTTGCCACTCCACCTATACAGCTACCTAGAGGTGGAGGTCGGACAGGTAGAGGTCGCCCTAGAGGGGGAGGCCAAGCCAGATATTATGCCCTTCCCGCTAGGACAGAGTTCGTTGCATCTGATTCTGTTATCACAGGTATTATTCCGATCTGTCATAGAGATGCATCAGTCTTATTTGATCGAGGCTCCACCTATTCTTATGTGTCATCTTATTTTGCCCCGTATTTGGGCGTATCCCGTGATTCCCTGAGTTCTTCTATTTATGTATCTACACTCGTGGGTGAATCTAATATTGTGGATCGCGTGTATCAGTCGTGTTTAATTTTTATCAGTGGCTTTGAGACCAGAGCTGATTTATTATTGCTCAATATGGTGGATTTCAATATTATTTTGGGCATGGACTGGTTGTTGCCCTATCACGCTATTCTTGATTGTTATGCCAAGACGGTGACATTGGCTATGCCAGGTCTGCCACAGATAGAGTGGAGAGGTACCTCAGATTATGTTCTTAGCAGGGTTGTTTCATTTCTTAAGGCTCAACATATGGTTGAGAAGGGGTGTGATGTGTATCTGGCCTATGTGAGAGATGTTAGTATTGATACTTCTACCGTGGAGTCAGTTCCTATAGTAAGGTATTTTCCTGTCGTATTTCAAGCGAATCTTCCGGGTATGCCACCCGACAGGGATATTGACTTTGGCATTGGTTTATTACCGGGCACTCAGCCCATTTCTATTCCGTCATATCGTATGGCCCCAACAGAGTTGAAAGAATTAAAAGAGCAGTTACATGAGCTGCTTAATAAAGGGTTCATTCAGCCTAGTGTATCGCCTTGGGGTGCTCCTGTCTTATTTGTGAAAAAGAAGGATGGTTCTATGCGGATGTGTATTGATTATCACCAGTTGAATAAGGTTGCAGTGAAGAACATGTATCCATTACCTCGTATTAATGACCTATTTGATCAGTTTTAGGGTGCCAGGGTGTTCTTTAAGATTGACTTGCATTCATGCTACCATCAGTTGAAGATTCGGGAGCCAGATATCTTGAAGACTACTTTTAGGACTCAATATGGTCATTATGAGTTCCTTGTAATGTCATTTGGACTAACCAATGCCCAACAACATTTATGCACTTAAAGAATAGTTTGTTTCAACCCTATCTTGATTCTTTCGTCATTGTGTTTATTGATGACATTCTGGTGTATTCCCGAAGTCGAGAAGATCATGAGCAACACCCGAGGACTGTGCTTCAAACTTTGACAGAAAAAGAGTTATATGAAAAATTTTCAAAGTGTGAATTTTCAAATTTTCGAAGGGATCAAGGTGGATCCAAAGAAGATTGAAGCAGTGCAGAGTTGGTCCAGACCGTCCTCAGCTACGGAGATCTAAAGTTTTCTTGGTTTGGCAAGGTATTATCGCCGATTTGTAGAGGGTTTCTCTTTTATTGCTGCACCTATGACCAAATTGACCCAGAAGGATGCTCCGTTCAGGTGAACCGAGGAATATGAGGGGAGCTTCCAAAAGCTCAAGACAGCTTTGACTTTAGCCCCAGTATTTGTATTACCTACAGGTTTAGGGTCTTATACTGTGTATTGTGATGCGCCGCGTATTGGTCTCTATGCAGTGTTGATGCAAGATGGTAGGGTTATTGCCTACGCGTCCAGACAGTTAAAGGTACATGAGAAGCATTATCCGGTCCACAAACTTGAGTTAGCAACTATTCTTCATGCCTTGAAGATTTGGCGGCATTATTTGTACGGTGTCCATTGTGAAGTCTACACCGATCACCGGAGTCTACAACATCTGTTTAAACTGAAGGATCTTAATTTGCGGTAGCGGAGATGGTTGGAGTTGCTTAAGTATTATGATATCACTATTCTCTATCATACCGGGAAGGCCAATGTAGTGGCCGATGCCTTGAGTCATAAGGCGGAGAGTTTGGGCAGCTTAGCATATTTACCGGTAGCAGAGAGGCCTTTAGCATTGAATGTTCAGGCCTTGGCCAACCCGTTTGTTAGATTGGATATTTCCGAGCCGAGCTGAGTTTTGGCTTATGTGGTTTCTCAGTCTTCTCTTTATGATCGTATCATGGAGCGTCAGTATGATGACCCCTATCTGCTTGTCCTTAAGGATACAGTTCAACACGGTGATGCCAAGGAAGCCACTATTGGAGATGACGGTGTATTACAGATGCAGGGCAGGCTATGTGTACCTAATGTAGATGGTTTGCGTGAGTTTATTCTCCAGGAGGTTCACAGTTCTCGGTACTCCATTCATCCGGGTTCTGCAAAGATGTATCAGGACTTGAGACAACACTATTGGTGGAGGAGGATGAAGAAAGACATAGTAGAGTATGTAGCTCGCTGTCTAATTGCCAACACGTGAAGTATGAGCATCAGCGGCCAGGTGGGTTATTTGAGAAGTTAGAGATTCCGGAGTGGAAATGGGAGCGGATCAGTATGAATTTCGTTGTTGGACTCCCACGGGCTCAGCGGAGGTTTGATACAGTCTGGGTAATTGTGGATAGGCTGACCAAGTCAGCTCATTTCATTCCTGTGATGACTACCTATTCTTCCGAGCAGTTGGCTCGAATATATATCCGCGAGATCGTCAGGCTTCATGGCATACCGATATCCATCATCTCTGACCGGGGTACGCAATTTACATCACAGTTTTGGAGGGCTGTACAACATGAGTTAGGTACTCGGGTTGAGTTGAGCACAACATTTTACCCTCAGACGGACGGACAATATGAGCGCACTATTCAGATACTAGAGGATATGCTCCGCAGTTGTGTGATAGAGTTTGGGGGTGCTTAGGATCAGTTCTTGCCACTTGAGTTTTCTTACAATAACAGTTATCAATCAAGCATTCATATGGCGCCGTATAAGGCCTTATATGGTAGGCGGTGCCGGTCCCCAGTGGGTTGGTTCGAACAGGGTGAAGCTAGACTATTGGGTACGGACTTGGTTCAAGATGCTTTGGAAAAGGTTCAATTGATTCAGGATCGACTTCGTACATCCCAATCTAGACAAAAGAGTTATGCGGATCGGAAGGTTCGTGATGTTGCATTCATGGTTGGTGAGTGGGTCTTGCTCCGGGTTTTTCCCATGAAGGGTGTTATGAGGTTCGGGAAGAAGGGCAAGTTGAGCTCGAGATATATCAAACCTTTTGAGATTCTTGAAAGAATTGGAGAGGTGGCTTATAGACTTGCACTACCACCTAATCTCACTGCAGTTCATCCAGTGTTCCATGTTTCCATGCTCCGAAAGTATCACGGAGATCCATCTCATGTGTTAGACTTCAGCTCAGTCCAGTTGGATAAGGATCTATCTTATGTTGAGGAACCAACGGCTATCTTGGACAGACAAGTTAGAAAGTTGAGATCGAAGAGCATCGCTTCAGTAAAAGTACAGAGGAAGGGTCATCCGGTTGAGGAGGCAACTTGGGATACCTAGCATGATATGCGCAACCGCTATCCTTATCTTTTCACCACTCCAGGTGTAATTCTAAACCCGTTCGAGGACGACCTGGCCGGTCGTTTGGTGTATTTAAACCCTGTTCCCCTATTTACTGCTCAATTTATGCTTTATAATTGTTATGTGACTCACTGGGGTGGTCAGTTCGGGTCCGGTGAGGTTTTTGGAATGAATTGGAACACTAAGTTCCAAAGTTTAAAACTTAAGTTAAAAAGGGTGGCTGGATAACGACCTATGTGTAAACGACACCGGAATAAAATTTTGATGATTCCAATAGCTCCGTATGGTAATGTTGAACTTAGGAGCGTGTTCAGAAAATTATTTGGAGGCCCGTAGTTAAATTAGGCTTAAAATGGCTAAAATAGAAATTTAAGTTGAAAGTTTGACTAGGGAGTTGACTTTTTTATATCGGGGTCAGAATCCAGTTCTGAAAATTGTTCATAGCTCCGTTATGTCATTTATGACTTGTGTGAAAAATTTGAGGTAAATCAGACTTGATTTGATAGGTTTCGGCATCAAATGTAGAAGTTAAAATATTTAAGTTTCATTAAGCTTGAATTGGGGTATGATTCTTGGTTTTAGCGTTGTTTGATGTGATTTGAGGTTTTGACTAAGTTCGTATGATATTTTAGGACTTGTCGGTATGTTTGGTTGAGGTCCCGGGGGCCTCGGGTGAGTTCCGGATGGTTAACGAATCAAATTTGGACTTAGAACAATTGAAACTTGCTGCTGCCTACTGATGCAATCGCACCTGCGGAATTTGGCTCGCAGGTGCGAGCTCACAGAAGCGAGCAAGGGAGCGTACAAGCGGAAAAGGAAGAGTGGAGCAGTGGTCACAAGTGCGAAGGAAAATACATTTGCGGGACCGTAGATGCGGACAAGGGATCGCAGAAATGAAGCTAGCCGCAGAAGCGGGGGAGGTCTTCGCATCTGCGAAAGCGCAGATGCGGTCACGTGCATCGTAGGTGCGAAAGCACTGACTAGATTACAAAACTAAGGGGTTTCAACATTTTTGTCATTTTGGACATTTTCAAAACGGTTTTGGGTAATTTTTCTGTGAGAATTCACCGGGAAACTTGAGGTAAGTCCCTTGTGATCGTTTCTACTCCATAATATTGAATTATCATCGAATAATCCGACTAGATTACATGTTTTTGAGGTGTAAATCGGGGATTTGAACTTACGGATTTGAAAATAAGATTTGAAGATTTGGAGGTCGATTTGAGGTTTGATTTAGTCATTTTGGTATGGTTAGACTAGTGGTTGAATGGGCGTTCATATTTCGTAATTTTTGCCGGATTCTGAGGCGATTTTTGAGTTAACTTCGGTTTTTTATTGAAAAATGTAGAATTTTCTTATGAAATTGATTCCTATAATTTTTGTTGACTGTATCGAATTATTTTGGCTAGATTCGAGCCATTCAGTGTTGGATAATCGAGTTAAAGGCTTACTAGTGGATTAAATTGGAGCAAGTCGAGGTAAGTGACTTGTCTAACCTTGTGTGGGGTAAGTTTCCCTTAGGATTGGTATTGATATGATAATTGTGATGTATTGAAAGTCGTGTACACGAGGTGACGAGTGTGTACACAGGCTAAATGTGGAAGATTATGTCGTGAAATTGTGTATGTTACTGATACATGCTAATTAAATTATTTTATCATGTTATATTCATCATCATTGATCCATTCTATATTTTTTTTTAAATTTGCCTGACATTTTTCCTACTAATTACTTTACCTGTTTAGTTGAAACTTTGATTTTTTTATTCTGTGCTCAATATTTGAAAGTTGAATTTCTTAATTGAATTATTATTAAAATGAAGTATTTGACATTTTAAATTTGGTATTGAGGCAACGTGCTAAAAATTTGTGAAATATTATTTTTTCTGAGTTATTCATTCCCGAATATTTTGTGAGATTTTTGTACTCATTGTGATTCATCCATGAGCTCCCTATTGTGGAAAATATTGTTGTTATTGATTTATATTGGCAAATGGAAATATCTGAGCACTTGAGGTGCAGATTGTGATATATTGTGATATTGATACGTATATGGTGGTATAAGGTTTGGGTGTTGAAATTCATGCGGTGAGATAAGGGTGGCTTGATACGTGTGGCTAGTAAGGGCACTACTAGAAGTCATGCGATGTGATAAGGGTGGCTAAAACGCGGGATGCTATTTCGGAAAAAATATTTTCTTTAAAATAAATTGTGAAGGCTCCCGCGGTGATATAAGAAAATGAGATATTGTGAATCTACTTATGATTTGGGACTATGAGGCGGTACCTCGGGAATGCCCTTGTTGATGTTTCTTTATGGCTGCATTTGCCTTTGGTTATTTTGGTGATTATTTTAAAGTTGTAAATTTCTGTTTTCTTTCTGCAAGGTATTATTTGCCCTTATTTTGTGTAATTTAATGGTGACATACTACTTGATTCATTTCCATTGCCATTTTAATGTTATTATATTGTTAAACATTTTATCATGCCTTTTATTATTTCCAGTAGGGCCTGACCTGACCTCGTCACTACTCTACCGAGGTTAGTCTTGGCACTTACTTGGTATCGCTGTGGTGTACTTATACTACTCTTCTGCAGATCTTTTTGTGCAGATCCAGGTACATCCCGCCAGTCCAGACATCAGTGAGCTACCGGTGTACGAAGACTACGAGGTATATCTTCCAGCGTCCGCAGACCCCGGAGTCCCCTTCTATCCTTATTATGTTACTTCCTTATTTTCTTTAGACTCTCATATATAGAGACATTGAGGATAAATTCTTAGAAGCTTGTGACTTATTCCTACCGGGTTTGGGTAGTTGTAATTATGTGAATTTCAGATTTATTTTTTTCATATTTTAATTGTTATTCCGCATTGATAGGCTTACCTATTCTTAGAGACTAGGTGCCATCACGACCTCCTATGGAGGGAATTTGGGATCGTGACAACTAATTATATTAATTCGGGTATGAACAACACTAATACTATGAATAATATCAATATATCATGATAATATATGTATGAGGTGCATTAAGAATGGTTTATGGTCTAAGAAGAGCCCCAAGGCTAAGTCAAGTTGGAAATTATACGATGGGATAAAGGTTCAAGTGAGTTCGCATAAGACTTAATTTCAAATGCGCATAAGTCTCAGGATATGAAGGTGTATATGGTTTATAACCTATCAAACGAAAGGTATATGTGTGTAGTTTCTAATTCTTCAAACCGTTTGGCATTTGGAGATTCCTACAAGAAGTTATGACCTTTTTACTAAAAGGTGGCAGAACAGCTACATGAGCCTTGCGTAGCCTACGCAGCATAGCAGCGTAGCCTACGCACCATTGCGTAGGCAAATCCAGAAGCTTCCAACTGAAGGAGGATAGAAGTCTACCCTGCATAGCCTTTGTGCGTAGCCTACGTAGGAGGCTACGCAACTTCAAGGGGAATTTTAAAGGGGCTGAAACAAGGGGTTTAGGGAGAGAAAACATTAGTTCTTCAACTTGGAATTGATTTCTAGAGAAAAGAAGGAGCTCTTCCACCATGGATATACTTAAAGGTAAGTTGTTTTGGTACAAGGATGATTATATAACATCATTTAGTCATAACACTAACATTATTATGGATCAAATCCATATGAAATGGGTTGAATCTTCAAGAACACCCAAAAGAGGAAAAGCGAGATTGTTCCACCAAGAGGTAATCCCTTCACTTGAGCTTCATACATATATATGTCATATTGGAGTATGTGTAGCATGTTTAAGAGTATTATTTATACATACACATACCAATAAGGTTTATGGAAATATTATTGAGTTCAAATGGGTAAAGATTGGGTTGAAAATGGTATAAATCTTCAAAGAGTTTAATTGAAGATTTGAGGGTCGAGTTAATATTAGAATTTAGTAATTTTGGTATGGTTGGACTCGTGGTTGAATGGGCGTTCATATTTCGTAACTTTCATTGGATTCCGAGACGTGAGCCCCACATGCGAATTTTGAGTTAATTTTGTATGTTTTTGGAAACTTTAGTATTTGCATATGGGATTGATTCCTATAATTTGTGTTGACTGTATTGAATTATTTTTGGCTAGATTCGAACCATTCGGAGTTATATAATCAATGAAAAGGTCTACTATTGGATTGAGATAGCGTGATTTGAAGTAAGTATCTTGCCTAACCTTGAGTGGGGGAATTACCCCTTAGACATTGAGTGTTATGTGGAAATTGTGTAATTGCAAATCATGTACGCGAGTTGACGAGTACGTACTTGGTTTATATGTGCAAATTATATAGGTTAAAATTGCTAGACGCCCTTATGGATTAAATTGGAAATTATTGGCACTTATTGTAACGACCCGATTGGTCATTTTTGGGCTCTAGCGCGTCGTTCGGCGGTTTGAGGTCATGAGCAGTTTCACTTCTCATTTTGAAAGCTTTAAGTTGGAAGAATTGACTAATATTGGATTTTAGAGTAAACGGCCTCAGAATTGGGATTTGAAGGTTCCAGCAGGTTCATACGATGATTTCGGACTTGGGCGTATGTTCGGATCTTATTTTGGATACCCCAGGAGCGTTTCGGCACCTATTGTGGAAGTTAGCATTTTGGAAGAATTCCATAAATTTAGGTTGAAGTGCATTTCATTGTTATCGATGCCGGTTTGGAATTCTGAGTCTAGGAATAACTCTGTATGGTGATTTCGGTATTGGGAGCGCGACCGGAAGTGGATTTGGAGGTCCGTAGGTCATTTTGGGGTCATTTGGCGAAAGTTGGAAATTTGGATAATTTTGAGAAGTTTGATCGGGAATGGACTTTTTGATATCGGGGTCGGATTCCGATTTCGGAAGTTGGAGTAGGTCCGTAATATCAATTATAACTTGTGTGCAAAATTTGAGGTCAATCGGACGTGATTTGATAGGTTTCGGCATCGAATGTAGAAGTTGAAGTTCTAGAGTTCATAAAACTTGAATTGAGTTGTGATTCGTGATCTTGACGTTGTTTGATGTGATTTGAAGGCTTGACTAAGTTTGTAATGAGTTTTGGGACATGTTGGTATAATTGGTTGAGGTCCCGAGGGCCTCGGGTGGATTCTGGATGGTTAATAATTCGAGGTTGGACTTGGAAGAAACGATGAGGCAGTTGATATCTGGTGTGATCGCACCCGCGTAGGCGCAGATGCTGAAGGAAAGGCGCAGGTGCGGAGTGGTACTAGTCAGAGGGAATGCGCAGGTGCAAGGTCTTGGCCGCACCTGCGAAGCCGCAGGTGCGGCTACTGTTCCGCAGGTGCGGAAATGTCGCTGGGCAGAAGCATTTTTATAAACAGGACTTGGTCCATTTTCTCCCATTTTCATTTGGTTTGGACGACTTTGGAGAGCTTCAAGGGGAGATTCTCATCAAGAAATTCTAGGTAAATGGTTTCTTCCCATTTGTGAGTTAAATACATGAATTATGCATGGATTGGAATATGAAAATTAGTATACATTGTGGGGTTTTTGGTAGAAGACCTAGAATTTTGTATTTTGGATTTTGACAACGAAATTGGGCATGGAATTGAGAATAAACTATATATTTGAGTTCGTGAGGTTATGGGTAAAGTTGTCTTCGAATACTTTTGGAATCCGAGCACTTGGGCCCGAGGGTGATTTTATCGACTTTACGATCGGGGTTAAAAATTGCTATAAATTGGATTATAATAAGTATTCGAGTGTATATTAATGGGTTTGCATAATTATTGGCTAGTTTTTGAGTGTTGTGCATCGATTCAAGTTGTTTGAAGGGCTCGGAAGCCGGTATGGTACTACGGAGCGAGGTAAGTCTCCTTTCTAACCTTGTAAGGGGGAATTAACCTCATAGATGAACTAAATTATTGTGTGCTTCTATTTGTGGGGGCCACATATGCACGGGATGACGAGAGTCCGTATGTAGCTACTAGTTATGCCTATGCCCGGGTAGTTTTAGGCTCACATCATGCCTTGTTGATATTGTTATTGATTTATGTTTATTGTTTGCCTTGAGAGGGAGCGCGGTTGAGTCTGCTTATTACATGTTTTGAAATGAGTTGAAATTGAAGAACTTAAGATCTAAAAGGGTTCAGTTGAACTTCGTAATTTCGAAAAGAATTGAGGAATAATATAATAGCTGAAGAAATCTATGTGTAACCACGTCGCATGTATGTTTCGCGAGCGGGGTAATTTCCTTAAAACGCTACAAGCTGAATTTCCCTTATTTTGAAAAGAATCAAGAAAGAGATATGATTTTAAATGTTAAATTTATATTTGACCGCGTCACAAGTATGATATGCGAGTGGGGTGATTCTTTAAATTTATGTTTGACTATGTCGCACGTATGATTCGCGAGCGGGGTATTTCCTACTACTCTCATGGGAGCGGGCCGTTCGTTTAAATATTTGTTGGATCGGGCCATACAACCTCGGCATGATTTTTGCATGCTTGTATTGCTTGCCTTGAAATTTATAAATAATGATATTGCCTCCCTGGCCTGAGATAAATTGATAAATGATGAAATGTGAATTTGGGAACCTCTTATTAATAAAGGAATCGTTCACTTGATTCATGATTTTCCTGAGTTTACTGTCGTTTTTAATAAATCCACGAATAATTATATTATTGATGGGCACAGTAAGTGTCGAAGTCGACCCCTCGTCACTACTTTTTCGAGGTTAGGCGACATACTTACTGGGTATGATTTACGTACTCATACAACACTTGCTGCACATTTTGTGCATGTACATATATGACTAGTGGCCTTGTGGGCGCAGAGGCGCGGTTATTGCGGGGATTTAGGTGAGCTGCATCTTATGTATGACCCGCAACTAGCAGAGTCTCCTTCAGAGTATTGTATTTTGTTTCCTGTCCAAATTTGTATTCTGGGCAGTTGTTGTATTTTATTTTAAATTCCTAGAAAATGCTCATGCACTTATGACACCGGGTTCTGGGATGATTATGGGATGTTTAGTATTGAAATTGGAAAATATTGTTTTTATTCTGTAAATTCATCTTTTGCTAGATAAATTGAAGTAAGTTTACAATTTCAAAAATATTAAAATGAGAACGCCTGACAGTGGTGTCCGACGCTATCACGACCTTCAATGGATTTTGGGTCGTGACAAGATGGTATCAGAGCACTAGGTTCACTTAGGTCTCACGAGTCATGAGCGAGTCTAGTAGAGTCTTGCGTATCGGTACAGAGACGTCTGCACTTATCTTCGAGAGGCTACAGGGATGTTAGGAGTACTTCCCTTCTTGATTTCCTCATCGTGTGATTTGATTTCCTTTGATGCTTATGCCTTCATTTCTTTCCCATTCAATCTTATGCGACGTGAAGCGCTGATTATAAATCGGGAATTGAGAAATTGTAATGGTACTATAGATGTGGTGCGAGATGTTTCTCCCTGCGTAATTGATTGGGCTATTGTCGTCGCCTTGTGGGAGGATATTCTGTCATTTCAGCTCAGTAATTGTACTTCTAAGAGCTTTGAGGATATGCATAGGTTGCTATGATGCTCATGAGTTGTTATCATATAGTATTGATGTCATGGTAGGACGCTTGCCTATGTCTCAGGGTAGTGAATGACTTGAAAGGAGGTATACTCAGTGTCGGATTCAGAGATTCGGTATTTTATTTTCGACGAAGGAAAGGCAATCGAACTAAGAATGTCAGACTTGGGTTGATGGAGTAGCGGGACTCGATATTTTTGAGAGTGGTGGAATCTTCGCCTGTGATATGGCGTCATCGTCCTTAATTGGTTATAATGTGTTAAGTTCGCCGGTGTTATAGTTTCCTTCAATTTGCCTTGGGGCAGAGTATTATAAATGGTGCCAAGAAAGTGACTGTCAGAGGTAGAAGTGTGCAGAGGTTCAGGATCGAATCGGCATTCATGGCTCGAGAAAGATAATATTTGGAAAGGTTTAAAGTTGGTAGCGATCTATCAGTTCAAGTGCTACAGAGGTAGATTTTGATTTAAGGAAACAACTGGACAACGAAGGATGAGGAAGGACATGTGGGAGATGTCTTGTGGTGGCTAAACTTATAGAAGGCCAAGTGTGAAAAACAGGAGTCGGGTAGTTACTTAAAGGAGTGAGTTTGACCAAAGTGGGAGAGTGGCAGAGTAGCATGTGGGTTCTGTGACAGGATAGCTACACGCCTTGCGGAAGTTTAGAGTGATCTGGGATTCATGGTGGACAGTGACTAGGTCTACGGGCTTAATTTGGAATATTGGCTGCTATATTGAGGAGGATTGGGTGTGACAGGAGGAAGCTGCTTGATATGAAGAAGGATACAATATGACATTGGATTGGAATGTATTGTCGCACCTTTAGTTGATGTCCATGAGGAGTGAATGGACTTGTACAACTAGTGAACGAGCACGAGCTAAGGATGGTTTATTGACTTCGTGGTTATTATACTCAGTGCATCGTTGTTGGAAGATGTCGGCATGGAATTTCCATAGGTGGGTTATCTCCTGTGAGCAGGATTAGCGGTCACGTGGTGTTGATGAAGCTTCTGCGAAGAAATGCTACTGGCTACCCGGTAAGAGATTGAATATATAAATATGGCTAGCGGTTCGGAGTGTTCATTAAAGGTTAATGGAAGGAGTTCAAGGAATTTGGCGGGTTGATTTAGCTAGATCATGTCGATGAAGGAAGAATCTTGGTGGGTTCCAGGTTTATGAAATAGTAGCTTCAAGCTAAGTGGGAGAGTCCCACTGCCTACAGTTGGATTGCATGGTCCTCTATTTGTAAGATTTCTGGGTATCGATATATTGATGGGTTGTTACGACTAAGGAAAGAGAACATCAGTGGTAATTTGAGCAAGTTATTGAGGAATGTGTGCTATAGTTGGCCTTAAACGATTTATGTTCAGGCTTGGGAAGACTCAGGATGTAAGCTTTGTGTAGAGCTGATTTACAAGAAAGGTGATTCAACCGAGTGTTTCCTTGAGAGGGTGTTCATGTGCTGGAAGAGCCTTGGAGTAGATTATATTCGGGACCGAATCAGAGTGGGTGACTCTCAGCAATGGTCCTAGTGGATTCAAAATTTAAGTTGTGGTGTCTAAAGATTTCGAGTCCATAGTATGGTTGAATATCGAGCTTTTACAGCAGATTATGATAAAGGAGCTTGGAGTGTTCTGTGTTATCTTTTGTCTACGGGGTATCATGAGAAGAAGGGGAGCATGTAACTTTGGATTTATAGAAAAATCACCAGAATGGGTATATCAGTTGAAGACGCGATTATGCACACAAGGAGGGTATGAAATGGTTCATAGGTTTTGAGACAGTGTGGTCTCGTGAAATGGGGTCACTCGGGATGAGTGTGGATTGAGTTCGTTATATTAATAAAGGAGTTGTTGTTATTTCTAAGGAATATACAAAGTAAATTAGGAGAAGTCGGGTTTGGTTAGCAATGGTGGAATTGGCATGATGATGGCAATGATCAGCTCCTTCAGCGTGTTGAGTTGTGCATGTGATCTGTGGCGGTACTGCGAGGTTTGACGGCTGCCGTAATTGATTTTATTTGGGAGCATTCGAGCATTATGGCATGTTATGTGTAGACGAATCCCGGGAGGATTATAGTGGTTTAAACCCCTACTCGAAGTTTGTATTCTCTGTGGTCATGGTAATTTGGCTGCGTGTTGCAATGGTTCTCTTGAAATGAGCTAAGCAAAATGTTTCTATATGATGAATTGTTTACCCTATTAGTGGTTCCGGAGTTATGATGAAATGTTTGGTGCTCTTACGCACTGGCACGATTAAGTACGGTGATTAGCATGGGATTTTGAAGTTGAGGATCAAGGTTACGATTCTGTGTTGACAAGAATGTCACAAGCTCAGATGAGCAAGAAAGGACTCAGATGGTTAGATTCAGCTGGCATTGTTTTTGGCATCACCTGAGATCGATGCCTGGTGTGAAAAGGTTTTGCATACTGAATGCAGATTCTTGAATTGCATTTAAGCATTGGTGTGGCCGGTAGTATGAATGTACAGACTTGTTACCTGGTGCGGAAGGTCATGGGAGCATATTCCATGGGAATATTGTATAGGTGTGATGTGTAGTCACTTGATTGATTAAAGAATGGAAACCAAGTATGAAGATTGTGGTAATATCACTAATTGGGAATTCGTGCTTGGAGGACGCTCGGTTCGTCTGGTGGTGGACTGTGGAAGCTTGTTCCGGTTATGATGGTTGTTCTTATGTGTTACGGGAAAAAGGGTTATTATGGACCCTTGAAAGGTTATTAGCCTGGTACGGTGCGATCAGAATCGGCTTGAGGTCCATGAAAGGATTTAAATATGAATATGGGCTCTGTACCAGGCTGGATATGTTTATTTCAGCATAGTGCTCCTTATGGAGGAGTATTCAGATGTTGGATGTCGTTTCGTTGTCGGCCTTTTCATGTAATGCTATATTGTGCCGTGTGAGTTGTGAAACGGCTTGATGAATTTCGCATATGCTGAGGTTCCGCGTAGCAATGATGTTATGTGAGTAGGATGGCTCTCGAGATTCAGATCATATATCGCACCTTAGTTATGCTTGACTTTTGCAGCGTATGGCACTATCTCTCTCCCAAGGGATGGTATTATTCACTTAGAGTGCTTGTGGCCTATATTCGGGTATTTTATAATAATGAGCATTGTAGCTCGGTAGAAATTCCTTACAGGTTATTATGTGTGAATCAGGTGGCATGCCGCCATGGGTATGTTGTTTGGATCAGGTTGCACGCCGCAGCAGTGTGATGTTGAGTGCAGTCCCCTATGTCTATTTTCGTATGTTTTGTTTTCCATTTTTTGAGGAAGGTTCATAACGCCTTTTAGGTTGTCTAGTTAGTTACGTGGGTTGAGTAGTTCTTTCCAGAGTTTGTTTTCCTTATGTATCACATTCAAGTTTGTAGTTTGTCGGCACATTGTGGCATCATATGAGATTTTTGTCAGATTCTGAGGTGGCTTATTTCTTGGAGAGCTTATGCTGGGAGAGACGAGATTATTGGACCTGGGGTCAGTGTGATCAGATCAGTATGAGGCATAGTTAAAGAGTAAATATCGGTATGGAGTCCAGAATGAGGTAATGATTCTTGTCACAGGGAGAAACTCAATAAATGATTCACTCGGCAGTTGGTAGGAAATGTCTACGCATCTTTTCCTCTACGGCAACATTTCAAGAGTTAGAGTAGGACATGTGTGTGGCATGAGGTGTGCTATGGACATCAGGTTCGTGGAATTTCGGCTATTATTATCAGAGGATGTTATTATGGTCATGTGAATTATGCGGTGCATGGCGTGAATTCAGCAAAGGTATGCAGTCATGTTTTGGTACATCGTGTGGTGATTGATACGTGGATCGTATGTTGGAAACAGGCCTAGCAGCAGATTTCGGATGTTGGAATTTGGCTCTAAGGATAGTTTGACTAAACAAAAGGGGCATCTTCAGATTTACTCGATCCAGTGTGCTCAATTGAGTTGTGGTAGCACGGGTAGGTGCACGATGTGCTAATTAGTGCTTTTGGACAACTCCATAGCAGTTCTTAACACGTTCGAGGACGAACGTATATTTAAGTGGGAGAGAATGTAACGACCCAACCGATTATTTTTGAGCTCTAGCACGTCGTTCGGCGGTTTGAGGCCATAAGCAACTTCACTTTAGGTTTTATGACTTGTACGCATGGTCAGAATTGAAATTGCGGAATTTCGGAGTTGATTTGGAAAGAAAATGCTCATTTCGAAAGCTTTAAGTTGGAAGAATTGACTATGATTGGATTTTAGAGTAAACGGCCTCAGAATCGGGATATGAAGGTTCCAGTAGGTTCGTATGATGATTTCGGACTTGGGCGTATGTTTGGATCGAGTTTTAGATACCCCGGGAGCATTTCAGCACCTATTGTGGAAGTCAGTATTTTGGAAGAATCCCATATATTTGGGTTGAAGTTCATTTCAATATTATCGATGTCCGTTTGGAATTCAGAGTCTGGGAATAGCTCCGTATGGTGATTCCGGTATTGGGAGCGCGACCGGAAGTGGATTTGGAGGTCCGTAGGTCATTTTGGGGTCATTTGGCGAAAGTTGGAAATTTGGATAATTTTGAGAAGTTTGACTGAGAGTGGACTTTTTGATATCAGGATCAGATTCTGATTCCGGAAGTTGGAGTAGGTCTGTAATGTCAATTATGACATGTGTACAAAATTTGAGGTCAATGGGACGTGATTTGATAGGTTTCGGCATCGAATGTAGAAGTTGAAGTTCTAGAGTTCATAATGCTTGAATTGAGTTGCGATTCGTGATGTTGATGTTGTTTGATGTGATTTGAAGGCTCAACTAAGTTCGTCATGTGTTTTGGGACGTGTTGGTTTAATTGGTTGAGGTCCCAAGGGCCTCGGGTGGATTCCGGATAGTTAACAAATCGAGTTTGGATTTGGAAGAAAAGATGAGGCAGTTGATATCTGGTGTGATCGCACCTGCGCTATAAGGGCCGCAGGTGCGAGGTCGCAGGTGCGAGCCAGTGGTCGCATGTATGGTTTGGGCGAAGCTGGGCAGTGATCGCAGGTGCGAAGGTTTGTCCGCACATGTGAGGTCACAGATGCGGAGGTGCGTCGCAGGTGCGAGAGTGAGAGAAGAATCTAGGAGCACAGGTGCGAGGGTATGTCCGCACCTGCGAAGGCGCATATGCAGAAGGAAAGGCGTAGGTGCGGAGTCGTGCTAGGCAGAGGGAATGCGCAGGTGCGAGGTTTTGACCACACCTGCGAAGCCACAAGTGCGGCTACTGTTCCGCAGGTGCAAAAATGTTGCTGGGCAGAAGGGTTTTTATAAACGAGACTTGGCCCATTTACTCCCATTCGCATTTGGTTTGGACGACTTTGCAGAGCTTCAAAGGGAGATTTTCATCAAGCAATTCTAGATAAGTAGTTTCTTCCCGTTTGTGAGTTAATTTCCATGGATTGGAACATGGAAATTAATATAAGTTGTGGGGTTTTTGGTAGAAGACCTAGAATTTGGTATTTTAGATTTTGACCACGAAAGTGGGCATGGAATTGAGAACAAACTATATATTTGAGTTCGTGAGGTTATGGGTAAAGTTATCTTCGAAAAGTTTTGGAATCTGGGCACGTGGGACCGAGGGTGATTTAATCGATTTTTCGATCGGGGTTAGAAATTGCTATAAATTGGATTATAATGAGTATTCGAGTGTATATTAATGGGTTTGCATAATTATTGGCTAGTTTTGGAGCGTTGTGCATCGATTCAAGTTGTTTGAAGGGCTCGAAAGCCTGTTATGGAGCTACAGAGCGAGGTAAGTCTCCTTTCTAACCTTGTAAGGGGGAATTAACCACATAGGTGAACTACATTATTGTGTGCTTCTATTTGTGGGGGCCACGTACGCACGAGGTGATGAGAGTCCGTACGTAGCTACTAGCTATGCTTACGTCCGGGTAGTTTTAGGCTCACATCATGCCTTGTTGATATTGTTATTGATTTATATTTATTGTTTGCCTTGAGATGGAGCGAGGTTGAGTCTGCTTATTAAATGTTTTGAAAGGAGTTGAAATTGAAGAACTTAAGATTTAAAAGGGTTCATTTGAACTTCATAATTTCGAAAAAAATTGAGGAATAATATAATAGCTGAAGAAATCTATGTGTAACCGCGTCGCATGTATGTTTCGTGAGCGGGGTAATTTACTTAAGAAGCTACAAGATGAATTTCCCTTATTTGGAAAAGAATCAAGAAAGAGATATGATTTTGAATTTTAAATTTATATTTGACCGCGTCGCAAGTATGATCCGCGAGCGGGGTGATTCCTTAAATTTATGTTTGACCGCATCGCACGTATGATTCGCGAGCAGGGTATTTCCTATTACTCTCATGGGAGCGGGCCGTTCACCTCGGCAGATTAAATAGATGCATCTATGATTCGCGCCATTCGACCCTCTGGCAGTGCATGGTTTAAATATTTGTTGGATCGGGCCGTACGACCGCGACATGATTTGCGCCTGCTTGTATTGTTTGCCTTGAAATTTATAAATAATTATATTGCCTCCCTGGCATGTGATAAATTGATAAATGATGAAATGTGAATTTGGAAACCTCTTATTATCAAAGGAATTGTTCACTTGATTTATGATTTTCCTGAGTTTACTGCCGTTTTTAATAACTCCATGACTAATGATATTATTGATGGCCACAGTAAGTGTCGAAGTCGACCCCTCGTTACTACTTCTTTGAGGTTAGGCGGGTTACCTATTGGATACGCGTTGATTTACGTACTCATACTACACTTGCTGCACGTTTTGTGCAGGTACATATATGACTAGTGGCCTTGTGGGCACAGAGGCGCGGTTATTACGGGGAATTAGGTGAGCTGCATCTTATGTACGACTCACAGCCAGCAGAGTCTCCTTCAGAGTATTGTATTTTCTTTCCTGTCCAAATTTGTATTCCGGGCAGTTGTTGTATTTTATTTTAAATTCCTAGAAAATGCTCATGCACTTATGACGCTGGGTTCTGGAATGATTATGGGACGTTCAGTATTGAAATTGGAAAACATTGTTATTATTCTTTAAATTCATCTTTTACTAGATAAATTGAAGTAAATTTACGATTTCAAAAATATTAAAATGAGAATTTAATTAACTATTTAGTGTTGGCTTGCTGATAGTGGTGTCCGGCGCCATCACGACCTTTAACGGATTTTAGGTCGTGACACTTATTAAATCCTATATTTGTCATGCCTCAATCCTTGTGTCACGATCCAATTCCATTATAGGCCGTGATGGCGCCCAACACCGTTGGTAGGCAAGCCAACACTGATCAACTAGTGACTTTCCGCTTAGATAAATTTGTAAACGATAGCTTTTTCCTTATTTAAAAAAAATGGATTTAGGAGTTTGCAATTTTAACATAAATAAATAGAAGCAATTAGTACTAATCGTAATCATATGAGCAAACCAAAACCATAAGTCCATTAGTGTGTGTGCCAAGACCTGGTGTCACAAGTATGTGGGCAATCTAGTAGAATATACAAAACAATGCTAGCCTACTGTTTGTAAGGAAATAGACAAAAATAAAAGAATATAAGAGAGACTTCAGCTGCTGCAGAACGGCTCAAAAGGGCAGCTCACCGGGAAGTCTCGAGCTGGGAAATCAGTCTACGTGCCGAACTGGTGGCCAGATGCACCTACCTCAAATCCTGTACAATCAAGTACAAAAGTGTAGCGTGAGTACATAAAAATATGTACCCAGAAAGTATCTAGTCTAACCTCGAAGAAGTAGTGATGAGGGGTCGACTTCGACACTCACTAGGGCCAATAATATAATAATATGTGATTATAAATAAGTATGATACACAGAACTAACAATAAACTCAGAACAAGAAAAAACTGTATAGTTCTTTCATCATATCTAAGAAACCAAAACACTTCCTTCATTTTAACAAATGATCTATAAAACATTAAACTTATACCAATTATAAAAAGGGCTTCCACTTCTATTATCACACACAAATTCCACCGAGGACTTTCGACTCGATCCAACATAAAAATGTAAACTGTGCACTGCCGAGGGTTTAACGACGTGAACCATAGATGTATCTATTAACCTGCCGAGGCGAACAGTCCGCTCCCATGAGAGTAGTGAAAATAGTCACCCCGCTAGCAGAATATACTTGCGACGCGGTTAAATATAAATATAACGTAATATTTCTCAACTCTTTTCAAAATATTAATTTACTTGAAACCTTTAAAACCTTGACTTAGTTCCATTCAATGCAAATAAACAATTATGTTTAGATAACGGTACCCACAAAGCATGGTGTAAGCCTAGAACTACCCGGACAAAACCAGAATAGTAGCTACGTATGGACTCTCGTCACTTCGTGCGTACGTAGCCCCCACAAATAATCATATATTAATTAAGTTCACCTATGGGGAAATTTCCCTCTTACAAGGTTAGAAAAGAGACTTACCTCGCTTTAAGGCCTACTTTCCGGTCCAAGCTTATGCCCAAACCCTCAATTTGGTGCCGAACAATCCAAAATTATCCAAATATTGTAGAAACTAATCAATATAGGCTTAAAAGTTCATATCCCTACTATTTAAGTAATTTCCCAACTCTAAATGCAAAATTCCTAAAATTCACCCCCGGGCCCACGTGCTCGGATTCCGGAAATATTCGAAGAAAGTTGTTACCCATAACCTTGGGAACATAAATATATGATTTTCATTAAGTTTCATAACCATTTTCATGGTAAAACACCAGTTTTATCAAAAACCTAGGTTTTCCTCTAAACCCATGATTTTTACTAATTTACATGTTATAATCTACCCATAAACTATGTATTAAACTCACATTAGGTAGAAATTACTTACCTCACAAAGCTAGGTCGAAATCCTCTCCTTAAGAGCTGCCAAATCTCCCAAGAGTGTAATAAATAACCCCAAAAATGCCTAAGTCCCGATTTTAAACTCACTGCCCAGCTGCTGCTCTTCTTCGCGATCGCGGAAGAGGCCTCATGATCGTGAAGGCAAATGGCCCAGGCCCAGGCCCAGGAAAATTTACCCATCGCAAAAGCAACAAGAGCAACGCAAACGCGGAGGATCGCTTGGCCTACCCTACGCGAACACGAAGAACAAACGACAGCTACCCAACTTAGCCTCTTCTATGCGAACGCGGGCCTGGTCACACGAACGCGAAGACTAGAGGGCCCAGACCTCTGTGAATGCGGTCCTGCGCATGCGAATGCGAAGGGAAGAATCTCCCTAGCCCACAGACCCCAAATACTTCTTCGCGAACGCGAGGGTCTGACCGCATTCGCGAAGAAGGAAACCAGAAGCAGAAATATGGTGTGTTTCAACTCAACTCCGGGCGGTCTGAAACGCACCCAAGCCCCTCGGGATCCCATCCAACTACTCCAACAAGTCTATAAATATAATACGGACTTGCTCGAACTCTCGAAACACGTAAAACAACAACAAAACCAAGAATCACACCCCAAAACCAAATTGAATCAAACTTTGAACTTCAAGTTTCTAAATCGCTCCGAACGCGTCGAATCATACTTATACTACTCGGAATGATACCAAATTTTGCGTGCAAGTCTTAAATGACATTTTGGAACTATTTCCGGTCACGAAATTCTAGTTGGACCTCGATATCACCAAAATCTGCTCTAAACTACATTTAAAGAACTTCAAAGTTCTTCAAGAACCAACTTTTACTATTAGGCGCCAAAATGCTCCCGGGTCATCAGGATATGGAACATGATGCATATATTAGGGATATTCTGAGGCAAGTAGCAGAGAAACATGATGAACTCAAAAAAGATATGAAAAGAATGAGGGCAACAATCACAAGAATGAAGGCGAATATGGAAGAATTGAATGAAGAGAGCGAGTTCCAAGAAAAGAAATTTTTTCAAAAAGTAGAAATTTTGAGCCAAACATGGCTAGTGGAACGAGCTAAAAAGTTAGGAATATATGTGGCTCAACGTGAGGAAATTACTGATGGGACGAGACACTTTATAGAAGGAAGAGCTGAACTGGGACAAGAGATTGAAAAATCTGACACTGATATTCACGACTTGGGTGCTAAATTAATTGCAAATGTTGATGCGTCTAACGCTGAGTGCTATTAGGTATCTCAAAATTCTTTTAACAGCTTTCAGATGAGACTCCTTTGGATTTGACGGAAATCTTGCATACAATCCCCCACATTATACACAATATCTGGTCTACTAGATGTCAGGTATTGTAAGGATCCAACATATACTTCTTTTTATCAACAAAGGAATGAAGTTTATCTATATCCAGCTTGGTTGCAGTTTCCATGGGAGTATCATTTGTCTATATATTATCCATCTTAAATCTCTTGAGGAGCTATTTGATATACTTCTGTTGATGTATCATTGTATCCTTTTTAGTCTGCTTAACTTGTAGTCCGAGAAAGAAATTCAATTCTCCAAACATGCTCATCTCAGATTCACTACCCATCATATTGACAAACTCATTGCACAATGATTCATTTGTGGCCCTAAAGATGATGTCATCAATATATATCTGAACAATCAGTAGGTTTTTGCCACTTTTCAACAAGAATGGTGTACTGTTAATTTTACCGCATGAGAACTCGTTCTCTAGAAACAATTTTGATAACCTTTCATACCATACCTTTGGTGCTTGCTTTAATCCATATAACTATTTTTCCAATTTGTACACATGATTAGAGAACTCATGGATTATAAATCTAAGGGTTGACGTACAGACACTTATTCCTTCATGTATCTATTTTGAAAATCATTTTTTACATCCATTTGATACAACTTGAAGCTCATGTAGGATGCAAATTCAATGAGCATTCGAATAGCCCGCATTCTCGCAACATGAGATAAAGTCTCATCATAGTCAATACCTTATTCTTGATTGTAACCTTGCACAACCAGCCTTGCGATATTTCTAGTGATGTTTTTCTGATCATCTAACTTGTTTCTAAATACCCACCTGATTCCAATAATTGATCTATCATCTGGCATAGGAACCAAGTGCTAAACCTTATTTCTTTCAAACTGATTAAATTTTTCTTGCATAGCCACTATCCAATCAGCATCTTCAAGTGCCTATTTTATGTTCTTGGGATCTACCATAGATATGTAGGCTGTGAAAGTAATCATATTTGTGAATTTTGATCTTATCACTATTCCAAACTCAACAGGTTTAAGAATTCTTGTGAGTGGATGAGAGCTCTGATGTTTCAAACCTCTAGCATGAGAATTTTGAATCACATTGTTTCCTTCATGTTCTGTTGGAGAAGCAGGCTCATTCATTCCCATAATATTTTCATTATTTGTTCCCTTTGCATATTGTACATCATGCTCAGCTTCTAGAGGATTAGGTTCTTGCGTTTGTTCTACAGCATCCCCTGGAAGTTTTTGGTTTGATTGACTATCATATATTTGGGTGAGTCCAAATTCTTCATCATTAGTAGCCTATGTACCTTTCTCAGCAAAGTGTCTAGTCTCATAAAATCTCACATGTATACTTCCATCAACACACGTAGTTCTTTTGTTAAACACCTTATAAGCTTTGCTATGTGGAGAATAACCCAGAAAACCACCCTCCTCACCTTTTGCAACAAACTTTCCTAAAGCCTCTTTACCTTTATTGTGTATAAAACACTTACTACCAAAGGCTCTTAGGTGAGTTATATTAGGTTTTCTACCCTTAAATAACTCATAGGTGGTATTTTTAATTGTTATAAAAACTCATTGATAAGTAACTCATTGTGTATAAAAACTCATAGGTTCCATATCTGTACCAAACCATTGACCAGGTTTCCTCAAATCCGCATGTACACCATCAATAAGGAACATGAGAGGGTGACCCTGTAACGACCTGACCAGGTTTGTTTTGAGTATTTTAGCCCTGTTCCCTTATTTAGTGCCTTCTCTATGTTATATTATGGTTATGTGACTTTCCGGGGGGTTTGGTTTTGGATTCCGGTGAGTTTCAGAGTAAAATGGGACACTTAGTCCCAAAGTTAAAAGTTAAAGTTAAAAGAGTTTATCCGCATTTTAGCTTTTATGTAGACGACTCCGGAATGGCATTTTGACGGTTCCAATAGCTCCGTATGATAATTTTAGACTTAGGAGCATGTCCGAATATTAATTTGGAGGTCCGTAGGTCATTTCGGCTTGAGGCAAAAGCTAGAAAGTTAAAGGTTTGGAAGGTTGAGAAGTTTGACCATTGACTTTATTGATATCTGGGTTACATTCTAATCACGGAAGTTGGAATGGGTCCATCATGTCATTTGTGACTTGTGTGCAAAATTTGAGGTCAATTGGAGTTGGTTTGGTATGCTTCGGCATTGGTTTTTGATGTTATAAGTTCATAAGTTCATTAGGCTTGAATCGATGTGCGATTCATGGTTTTATTATTGTTTGGTGTGATTTGAGGCTTCGAGCGAATTCGTATAGTGTTTTAGGACTTGTTGGTAAGTTTGGACGGGGTCCTGGGGGCCCCGGGCGTGTTTCGGGTTCAGTTCAGACCATTTATTCTTGAATTAAGAATGCTGGGTTTCTGTTCTAGTTACCTTCTACGCATTCGCAAAAGTTCACCCACGATCGCGTAGAGTCCTCAGGGACTACTGGGATTTTTCTCTTAACGTTTGCAAAGGAAAGGTTGTGATCGCGAAGTTTGCTGAGCTTGGGCATCGCGAACGCGTGAGGTCTATCCCATTCGCGTATAAGGAAGATGAGGCTGGGGATGAGGCACATGTTGTACATTGCGTTCGCGTGGCCTGGGACGCGATCGCGTAGGTTGAGTTAGCTACTCATCGCATTCGCGACTGGCTTCATGCGATCGCGAAGAAGGTTTTATTGAGCTCGTAAGTATTGTTCTAGGCGATCGCGAGTCTTTGTCCGCGATCGCGAAAGAGGACATCCGGGCAGCACTGTTAAAATTGCAAAACGAGGGTTTTTTCTCATTTTTCATCTTTTGGACCTAGTGTCGCGACCCAAAATCAAACTAGTCGTGATGGCACCTAACCCACAACCGCTAGGTAAGCCAATTAGCAACCATCCAATTCAAATGAAATTTACTGAGAAGATATGTGATGAAATAACTGAACTTTTATACAAAATCGCAAGGATTGGTAGTACAAATCATGAGCTTGTAAGACTTAGAGTTTACAAAGCTGGTACGAAATAAATAGATCATCTGTTCAAAATATACATGAACAGATTTATAAATCTAAAGTTGCCAAGAACAAGAGGCGACTACAACCGAAATGCATGTTCATCATCAAAGCCAGCTCCCACCATACAAAGCAGTATCGACTCAAAAATCAGCACGCAAGATGCATTAGTGTAGTATGCATACAACTGACCTCATGTACTCAATAAGTAACAAACCTAACCTTAGGTTGAAAGCAGTGTAGGCCAACAATAACTCATAACGATATAATAAAAGTAGTACAAGAAATAACTCAAAGATATGATGCTCAGCTCGTTCAGAGTTACGAAAGATAGATATGCTTTTCAAGTATAACAATAAAACCCAAATCTTTCCACGAAATCACCAAAATATGATTAAGTCCGAAAATTGTGATTTTTCCGAAAAACGTTCAACAACAGATAAGATGTTTCAATTTCGGATAGCATGAGGTAAGTACATCTCTATACCTACATGTTAATGTGCATGTGAAGTCCTGAATGTCACAAAACTATGTAGCTTGAGGAAATGCATTTCTGTTCTTGTATGCCAAGTATACATATCAATGCAATGCATCATAGTGATGAACTCATGTACTCACACTCTTAGAGTACTCCATCTCACTGTCTCGCACACCTACTCATCACGCTCAATCACTCAGCTTACTCAGTCACTCAACACTGTACAGTACTTGCTGCAGCGTGCAGCCCGATCCCATCATGAATCAATAAAAACTGCATTCACTGTAGGTATGTCTGACTCCGGAGGGGCGGATCCTACCCAAGCGCTAATATAGCCATCATGGCCTGTTGCGGCGTGCAACTTTATCCCGTCAGTAATATATATAAAGCTCATAGGGCCTGCTGCGGCATGCAACCCGATCTATATATATATATATATATATAGCCAATATGGCATGCTGCAGCGTGCAGGATCCACCATGTCTCTCACAACATGGGCCTTAGGCCCCAACTCAGTCATCAATCTCTCCTGCCTCTTGGACTCACATATCTCATGCCAATCAGCCAAAACAATGATAACTTGATATGAAAACAAATGATAATAGAGACTGAGATATGATATGCGATGAATGAATATGACTGAGTTTGTAATTGCAATTTAAGCAAATAACTCAACATCATAGATGACCTCAGTGGGTCCCAACAGAATAAGCATATAGCCTAAACATGATTTCTAACATGATTCACAACTCAATTACTCTAACACGTAGAAATTTCATGGATAGAAACAAGATTAGGCAACTACACAATATCACATAATCAACCGAGTCATAATTCACATGGTGCATGCCCACACGTCCATCACCTAGCATGTGTGTTACCTCAACACCAAACATATGAACAAGCCGAATCCAATATCGAGTAAGCCAAACAATACTCTAAAAATGCCATCCCGCGCGTATCGACCTCCCAGCGGCTCAAAACTAGCCAAAAGCAACTCAAGAACATCAAATAATGCAAAAGGGAATAAACCTCATCGATAAAGGTGGAATCTTTAATCAAAAGCCCAAATTCAACCAAAAGGTCAAACCCGGGCCCGCTCATTGGAACCTAACAAAACTCACAAAATCTGATACTCATTCAATTACAAGTTCAACCATACTAGTTTCACTCAAATCTGACTTTGAATCGATCTTCAAAACTCAAAATTTAGTTTTATGAAATTGTAGACAAAAAAACCCAAATTTCACCTTGAAATCATCAATCAAATGCCAAAGATGAAGATGGATTCATGAAATATAACCAAAACCGAGTATAGAACACTTACCCCAATTCATACGGTGAAGATCGACTCCAAAATTTCCCAAATCCGATCTCCCAACTCTAACTATGACCAAATGAATAAACGCTCGATATAAAATATTTTTGCCCAGATATTTTGCCTCGTTTCTTGTACCAAATGATCTTGTAACTTTCTTTTAATGCCTCCAATCGATTCCTTCTGAAATTTCAGTCAAGTTAGGGTTTGGAATCACTCCATTTTACCTTATAATGAAGGAGATATGTTGGGTCATAAGCCGCTGTATTCCCATTTAAACACTCAAAATACCGGATCCGAGAATACCCTCAATGAAGAGACCTAATATGAGTCTAAAATAGTTTCCTTTGCCTTCCTGATACTGAAATGTAGAATCCATATTGATACAGAAATACCTCAAGTCCCAGCACCATTCATTGCAAATCTCAGATCTTAGCCATGTACAAATCCAAAACATTCTCAATTGCCACGTATAAACTTTGAATCCATTAGAACCTTCTCGAGAGTCATCCACTTTGCTCAAATCTCAAGTGTACCGCCCAAACAGGCCAAACGACTTGTGCCCCATTAGCATGACAACACCCAAAGAAGTAACCCCACCTTAACGCAACCAAGTAAATTTCTACTCCATGCGCACTACATCCATCACAAATAACAACTCAAATCATTCCATGATTTACATATACCCATAAGGTGTAATACACCATGCATCCAAAAACATCTTGCTCAAATCATCCTCAACACCAACCTCTACAAGTCATAACCGACCTACAAGTATGCCATAGACCGAAACCAATACAACATGTAACCATGCAACCAAATCGTCGATAGCAGACTCCCCCACTTGACTCAAAGCCATAGATAAAAACACTCAATAACTCACAATGCCCATACTCTATTACTGCCATAATACCGCAGTGAGATTCAACTAAATCCTTCATAAACTCATATAACACAAACCATATAGTACCTTAAATCATCTGTTAAGCTTGTATTCATCCTCGTGACGGTCAGGTCAACTTTCTCAACCAATACAAACTCAAATCGCAAAACCTATACCCACTGGAAGAAAAGTAATCCTCCACACAACATCAAAAGGATCACACATTCGTAGATTACCCCGCATGTGATAACCCACCTACTTAACCTCAAACTAACATCTCTCTATACCCTTTCACAACTACAGCTACTACGCAATCACTTAATCTTCACGAGTCTGAACTCATCAATAAGACATGAAAATCTACTGCATTTCACAAATTAAATAACACGAAAGAATCTCTCAAAGACCTCCGTAACTCAAGACTATATGGCACATCTACAGAAATTGAGCATCCAAAAGTCTTTTTCACATCTCAAGAAAATCTTCCAGTTACATTCAAACCATCTGAACACATCTCGCAGTCACATCCTACTCATCTTATAGCCATCCAACCACTCACCGAGCCACAAATTCCAACCATAGTGAAAATACCGGACATATAAGTTCAAAAGTACATGCTTACACAACCAAAATCACCGTGCTTAAGCTACAGTCAAAATTTGGCCTCAAGTCCTCCAGACTGGCCCATCCCCAGCACACAAAAAGCACATCTCACACCTCATCAATCCACAAGCTGTAGATGTACAACTGATACCGAGCGCTCACATGCACATACGAGTGAGTGGAAGGAATTCAAAAGGATATTCTTCTAGCTGAATCAATGTCACATGATAAGGAAATAAAGATGGGAGGTTTATCCTATATGCCATGTAGACTCTCTAAGATAGGTATGGACGTCATCATACAGATCCGCAAGACTCTATTAGAAAGTTGCTCATGACTCGCAGAACCTATGAACCCAGAGCTCTGATACCAACTTGTCATGACACAAAATCCAACTAGTTGTGATGGCACCTAACCCCCAACCGCTAGGTAAGCCAATTAGCAACCATCCAATTCTAATGAGATTTACTAAGAAGATAAGTGATGAAATAACTGAACTTTAATACAAAAATTGCAAGGATTGGTAGTACAAATCATGAGCTTCTAAGACTTAGAGTTTACAAACCTGGTATGAAATAAATACATCATCTCTTCGAAGTGTACATGAATAGATTTATAAATCTAAAGCTACCAAGAACAAGACGCAACTACAACCAAAACACAGGTTCATCATTAAAGCCAGCTCTTGTCATACAAAGCAGTATTAGCTCCTAAATCTGCATGCAAGGTGCAGAACTGTAGTATGAGTACGACCGACCCCATGTACTCAATAAGTAACAAACCTAACCTTAGGTTGAAAGTAGTGAAAAGCTTGGACAACAGTCAGAGTCCAACACTAATAGACAACAACAACTCATAACAATATAATAAAAGTAGTACAAGAAATAACTCAAAGATATGATGCTCAGCTCGTTCACAGTTACAGAAGATAGATATACTTTTCAAGTATAACAGTAAAACCCAAATCTTTCCCCAAAATCAACAAAATATGAGTAAGTCAGAAATCTGTGATTTTTCCCAAGAACTTTCAACAATAGATAAGATGTTTCAATTTACGATAGCATGAGGTAAGTACATCTCTATGCCTACATGTCAATGCGTATGTGAAGTCCTGAATGTCACAAAATCGTGTAGCATGAGGAAATGCATCTCTATGCATGTATGTCAAGTATACATATCAATGCAACGCATCATAGTGATGAACTCATGTACTCACACTCTTAGAGTACTCCATCTCACTATCTCGCACACTTACTCATCACGCTCAATCACTCACCACATTCAGTCACTCAGTACTGTACGGTACCTGATGCAGCGCGCAGCCTGATTCCATCATGCATCAATAAAAACTATGCTCCCTACTGGTATGTCAGACTCCGGATGGGCGGCTCCTGCCCAAACGTTAATATAAGCCATCATGGCCTGTTGCAGCGTGCAGCATAATCCATATATAATAATATATATAAAGCTAATATGGCATACTGCGGTGTGCAGCCCGATCTATATATATATATATATATATATATATAAAGCCAATATGGCATGCTGCGGCATGTAGCCCGATCCACCATATCTCTCACAACACGGCTCTCAGGCCCCAACTCTGTCATTAATCTCTCCAACCTCTTTGGCTCACAAATATCATGTCAATCATCCCAAACAATGATAACACGATATGACAACTATGATAATAGAGACTGGGATATTACGCGAATGAATGAATATGACTGAGTATGTAATTGCAATTTTAAGTAAATAACTCAACAGCAGAGATGACCTCAGGGGATCCCAATAGAATAAGCATATAGCCTAAACATGATTTCTAACATGATTCATATCTCAATTACTCTAACACGTAGAAATTGCATGGATAAAAATAAGATCAGGTTACTACACAGTATCACAGAATCAACCGAGTCATAATTCACACGGGGCACGTCCACACACCCGTCACCTAGTATGTGCGTCACCTTAACACCAAACACATAACATGTATGTTCGGGGATTCATGTCCTCAGTACCAGTTTAAACGTGTTACTTACCTCGAACAAGCTGAATCCAATATCGAGAAAGCCAAACAACACTCCAAAAATACCATCACACACATACCGACCTCTTAACAGCTCGAAACTAGACAAAAGAAACTCAAGATCATCAAATAATGCCAAAGGAAACAAACCCAATTGATAAAGGTGGAATCATTAATCAAAATCCCAAAGTCAACCAAAAAGTCAAACTCGGGCTCGTACCTCAGAACCCAACAAAACTTATAAAATCGGACAAACCATTCAATTAAGAGTTCAACTATACTAGTTTAACTCAAATCTGACTCCGCATCGATGTTCAAAACTCAAAAATTTATTTTATACAATTTTAGACACAAACCCCCCCAAATTTCACATTGAAATCATCAATCAAATGCCAAAAATGAAGATGGATTCATGAAATATAACAAAACTAAGTATAGAACACTTATCCCAATCCATGTGGTGAAAATCGCCTCCAAAATTGCCCAAATCCGAGCTCCCCAACTCCAAATATGACCAAATGAACAAACCCTCGATATTAAATATTTCTAACCAGTTGTTCTGCCTCATTTCTTATGCCAAACAATCTCGAAACTCACTTTTGTTGCCTCCAATAGATTCATTGTGCAATTCCAGTCAAGTTAGGCTTTTGAATCACTCTATTTGACCTTATAATGAAGGAGATATGTTGGTTTTGGAAATAGTTAAGATTTGTAAATACGAATTCAGTGACAATTTTGTAATTAATCTGAAAAAATCTGCAACCCAATTCTTAGTAAAATGATCATAAATTCCTCATACGATGTTGAAACTTGATGCTTCCAGTTTCTATGGTTTCAAAATTATGATACGATCTAATACTTCAATCAAAACAGAAATTAGAGCTCATATGCTTAATGTGGTCTTGAGGAAATGACGTCGAAACATAAAAAACGAGCGCAACACAACCCAAACCTATCCGAACCTCACCCGAGCCCCTCAGGACCCCATCCGAACATCAACAAATCCCATAACATAAAAACTTACTCAAGTCCTTGTGTATATTGTTGAGTTATTCACTTTAGGTTGCTATTGTTGAGACTCTTGTGCATATTATGGTTGAGCCATAGGCTATTTATTATAGAAACTATATTATTGTTGACTTCTTTGGAAAGTTGTGATATTGGGCACTTGAGGTGCGATTTGTGATATATTGTGATATTGATACGCATGCGGTGGTCTAAATAATGGGGTTGAAATGCATGCAGTGAGATAAGGTGGGCTCGATACGCGTGTTGCTAGTAGGGGAACTACTTGAAGCCATGAGGTGTGATAAGATGGGCTAAAACGCATGTAGCTATTTCGGAAAAATGATTTCCAGAACTAAATGCAAGTCCCCCGCGGTGATATAAGGAAAGATTATGATTGGATTTGTGAAATGAGACTACGAGGCGGTACCTCGGTAGTGATTCTTGTTGATACCTTTCATTACATCACTTATGTTTTGTTTGCATTGCTTCCTTGGTATTCTTATTATGTGTTTTCTTCTGTAATATCTTAATTGCCTTAGTTCAGTACATCTATTCTTGTTATATTTCTTCATTGTATCATTTCCATTATTTTTCATTATCATACTATCATATACTTGTTCAGTTTTCTTATTTAATCCAACAAGTGTCTTGACCTGGCCTCATCACTACTCTACTAAGGTTAGGCTTGATACTTACTGGGTACCGTTGTTGTGTACTCATGCTATACTTCTACACATATATTTGTGCAGATCCAGGTACCTCTTATCAGCCTAGGCACCAGTTAGTCGAGCTTGGATCGGATACCTCAAGGTATACCTGTCGCCGTCCGCATGCCTCAGAATTACCCTCTATCTAGTTCTATTTCATTTTCCCTCTTTTATAGATATTATTGTATAAGGATGTTCAGTATACTCTTGTAGAGCTTGTGACTTGGTATCACCAGATTTTGGAAGTTTTATTCTGTTGAGTTGCGGAGTCCTTTTCATGATAGTTGTTGAGTAATTTGAAATGTTTTTATTATTTTCTTAATTACATTCTGCATGTATGTTAGGCTTACCTAGTCTTAGAGATTAGGTGCCATCACGACATCCTACAGATAGAAATTGGGGTCATGAAAAGTTAGTATCAGAGCTCTAGGTTTATAGGTGTTATGAGTCACAAGCAGGTTTAGTAGATTCTCGCGGATCGGTGCGGAGACGTCTGTACTTATCTTCTAGAGGCTATGGAACTATTAGGAAACTTCACTTCTTTGATTCCTTATCGTGCGAATTTATTGACTTCCAAATTCTAAATCTTTGTCTTTCTATTGTCTCACAGATGGTGAGGACACGCACTGCTGGATCCGATGATCAGACACCCGCATCCCCTGCTAGAGCTGCGAGAGGCCAGGGCCAAGGCATAGACTGAGTAGGGGCACGTGGTACAGCCAGAGCACCTGCTCGAGCTGCGACAGAAGAGCGACCAATATCTTCAATTGGGGGGCAGGTACCTGAGGTGCCTGTCGCTACCCCTGAACTTCAGGAGACCCTCGCCCAGTTCTTGAGCATGTTTGGTACTCTAGCTCAGGCGGGGTTGGTCCTACTTGCACTGGCCATATCTCAGGCTGGGGGAGGAGCACAGACTTCTGTGGCCCGTACCCTAGAGCTACAGGTCCATGTTGACCAGGTCCCAGAGGTTATACCATTACAGTCGGTTATCCCAGTCTAGCCCGAGGTTAGGGCAGCAACATCTGAGGAGGAACAGCTCAGGCTCAAGAGGTAGAAGAAGTACCATCCTCCTACTTTTAGAGGCCTAGCTACATAGGACACACAAGGCTTTCTAGAGAAGTGCCACCGTATTCTCCATACCATTGTTATAGTGGAGATGAGCGAGGTTGCTTTCACTACTTTCTAGCTGTCGGGACCACCATACCTGTGGTCACGGGCTTATGAGGAGGGTAGCCCATCCGAGGCAGCTTCACTTACAAGGGCTCAGTTTTCAGAGATGCTCTTGAGAGAGCTTGTTCCCCAGAGCCTTAGGGGTGCATGGAGTGCGGAGTTCGAGCAGTTGCACCAGGGTGCTATGACTGTGTCAGAGTATGTCGTCAGGTTCAGCAAGTTGTCCAGACATGTACCTGCCTTAGTTTCCACAATCAGAGAGCGAGTCCATCAATTTATCGAGGGGTTCAACTATGGTATTAGATTCAGCATGGCTCGAGATTTTGAGACTGCAACCCCATATCAATAGGTAGTAGAGGTCGCATGGAGATTGGAGGGTATGCGAGGCCGGGAAAGAGAGTACATGGAGGCCAAGAGGTCTCGAGATTCTGGTGGATATAGTGGTGCCCATGCCCTAGTTGCAGCCCATCATGGTAGAGGCTATGTGAGCCGTCCAGTTCATTCAGCACTTTCAGCTTCTAGTGGTATTTCGACTACTCCCAAGTCTTAGTTTGCCTATTATTCACCGCCACTATCTAGTGCACCTCCTGCACAGGGTGCTTTTAGCGGTCAGTCCAACCGACCAGGCCAGAGCCAGTTTCAGCAGCTATGTCCTCCGAGATCTTGGATTGAGTGTGGTGATACTCATCATATGGTCAGGGACTGCCCTAGACTCAGGAGGGGTGCACCTCCATAGACTACTTATGCTCCACGTATTCCACAGGGTCTCCAGACTTCTCAAGCTATGGTTACCGCACCAGTTGCCACTCCACCTGCATATCCAGCTAAGGGTGGAGGTCAGGCAGGTAGGGGTCGCCCTAGAGGGGGAGGCCAGACTAGATGTTATGCTCTTCCGAGTAGGACGGAGGCGATTGCATCGGACTTAGTTATCACAGGTATTGTTCCAGTTTGTCATAGAGATGCATCAGTCTTATTTTATCCAGGCTGCACTTATTCATATGTATCATGTTACTTGCTCCGTATTTAGGTATATCTCGCGTTTCTTTGAGTTCTCGTGTTTATGTGTCCATTCCTGTGGGATATTCTATTATTGTTGACCGTGTGTATCGGGCGTGTTTAGTCGTTATTAGTGGTTTTGAGACCAGAGTTGATCTATTGTTGCTTAGTATGGTAGACACTGATGTTATTTTGGGCATGGAATGGTTGAAGCCCTACCATGTTATTCTTGATTGTCACACCAAGATGGTGATATTGGTTATGCTAGGTTTACTGTGGTTGGAGTGGAGGGGTAATTTGGATTATGTTCCTAGCAGGGTGGTGTCTTTCCTTAAGGCACAACGGATGGTTGGGAAGGGGTGTGATGCATATCTGGAATTTGTGAGAGCTGTTAGTGTTGATACTCCTACCATTGAGTCAGTTTCGGTAGAGAGAGACTATCCAGATATATTTCCGGTAGCTCTTACGGGCATGCCTCCCGATAGGGATATTGATTTTGGTATTGACTTATTATTGGGCACTCAGTCCATTTCTATTCCACCATATCCTATGGCCCCAACAGAGTTGAAGGAGTTAAAGGAGAAGTTGCAAGAGTTAGTTGATAAGGGTTACATCCCGCGCAGTGTGTCACGTTGCGGTGCTCCGGTCTTGTTTGTAAAGAAGAACGATGGTCTATGCGCATGTGTATTGATTATCGGTAGTTGAACAAGGTTACAGTGAAGAAAAAATATCCATTGCCACGCATTGATGACCTATTTGATGAGCTACAGGGTTCCAGAGAGTTCTCCAAGATTGATTTGCGGTCAGGCTATCATCAGCTAAAGATTCGGGATCTAGATATTTCGAAGACTGCTTTCAGGACTCGGTATGATCATTACAAGTTCCTTGTGATGTCATTTGGACTGACCACCTCCCCAGCAACAATCATGCATGTGATGAATAGTGTATTCATGCCCTATCTTGATTCATTCGTCATTGTATTTATTGACGACATCTTGGTGAACTCATGGAGCCGGGAGGATCATGAGCAGCACCTGATGATCGTGCTCCAGACCTTGAGGGAAAGAAGTTGTATGCAAACTTTTTGAAGTGTGAATTCTGTCTTGGTTCGGTGGCATTTTTTGGTCATGTGTTGTCGAGTGAGGGGATCAAGGTAGGTTCGAAGAAGATTGAAGTGATGCAGATTTAGCCCAGACCATCTTCAACTACTGAGATTCAGAGTTTTCTTGGTTTGGCAGGATATTACCATCGTTTTGTATAGGGTTTCTCATCTACTGCTGCACCTATGACCCGATTGACCCAAAAGGATGCTCCGTTCAGATGGACCGAGGAGTGTGAGGCGAGCTTTCAAAAGCTCAAAACTACTTTGACTTCAGCCCCAGTGTTGGTGATGCCTACGGGTTCGGGGTCTTACACTGTGTACTATGTTGCGTCACCTGTAGGCCTCGGCGCGATGTTGATACAAGACGGTAGGGTGATTTCTTACGCGTCTAGACAGCTGAAGGTTCAAGAGAATAATTATCCTGTCCATGACCTGGAATTAGAAGCTATTGTTCATGACTTGAAGATTTGGTGGCACTATTTGTACAGTGTCCCTTGTGAGGTCTATACCGACCACTGGAGCCTACAATATTTATTCAAATAGAAGGATCTCAACTTGCGGCAGCGGTGGTGGTTAAAATTGCTTAAGGACTATGATATCACTATTCTATATCATCCCGGGAAGGTGAATGTGGTGGCCGATGACTTGAGTCGAAAGGCGGAGACCTTAGGCAGTCTAGCATATCTATCAGCAACGGAGAGGCCATTAGCATCGGATGTTCAAGCCTTGGCCAACCGGTTTGTTAGATTGGGTGTTTGGGAGCCGAGTCAAGTTCTAGATTATGTGGTTTCTCGCTCGTCTCTATATGATTGTATCATAGAGTATCAGTATGACGACCCCAATTTGCTTTTCCTCAAGGACGCGGTTCAGCACAGCGATGCCAAGGAGGTTACTATTGGGGATGAAAGTGTGTTACGGATGCAAGGCCGGCTATGTTTGCCTAATGTGAATGGTTTGTGTGAGTTGATTCTTCAGGGTGCCTCTAAGATGTATCATGACTTGAGGCAGCACTATTGGTAGAGGAGGATGAAGAAAGACATAGTAGAGCATTTAGCGCAGAGCCTAAATTGTCAGCAAGTGAAGTATGAGCACTAGAGATAAGGTGGGTTGCTTCAGAGGCTTGAGATTCCTGAGTGTAAATGGGAGCGAGTTACCATGGATTTTGTTGTTAGGCTCCCACATACTCAGATGAAGTTTGACGCAGTATGGGTGATTGTGGATATGTTGACCAAGTCGGCTCATTTCATTCTAGTGATGACTATTTATTCTTTAGAGCAGCTGGCTCAGGTCTATATTCGCAAGATTGTCCGACTTTATGGTGTACTGGTATCCATCATCTCTGATCAGGGTACGTAATTTATATCGCACTTCTGGAAAGCCGTATAACATGAATTGGGCATAGGGGTTGAGTTGAGTACAACATTCCACCCTCAAATAGAAGGATAGTTCGAGCGTACTATTCAGATATTAGAGGATATGCTCAATGTGTGTGTTATGGAGTTCGGGGGTTCATGGGATCAGTTCTTGGCGCTTGTAGAGATTTCCTACAACAACAACTACCAATCGAGTATTCAGATGGCTCCATATGAGGCCTTGTATGGTAAGCGGTGTCAATCTCCGGTGGGCTGGTTTGATCCGGGTGAGGCAAAGCAATTGGGTACTAACTTGGTTCAGGATGCTTTGGAAAATGTTAAATTGATTCAAGATCGGCTTCGTACAGCCCAATCGAGACAGAAGAGTTATGTGGATCGGAAGGTGCACGATATTGTATTCATGGTTGGAGAGCGGGTCTTGCTCCGGATTACACCCATAAAGGGTGTTATGAGGTTCAGAAAGAAGGGAAAGTTCAGCCCTAGGTATATCAGACCTTTTGAGATTCTTGAGAGGATTGATGAGGTGGCCTACAAGCTTATATTGACACCTAGTTTAGCTACAATTCATCTGGTATTCCATGTTTCTATTCTCTGGAAGTATCACGGTGATCCATCCCATGTGTTGGATTTCAACTCAGTCCAATTGTACGAGGATTTGTCTTATCTTGAGAAGTCGGTGGCCATCTTGGACAGGCAGGTATGAAAGTTGAGGTCAAAGAGCATTGCGTTAGTGAAGGTTCAATGGAGGGGTCAACCAGTTGAGGAGGTGACTTGGGAGACCGAGCATGATATGCATTGCTGTTATCCTCATCTTTTCACAACTTCAGGTATGTCTCTATACTCGTTCGAGGACGAGCGTTTGTTTTAAGAGCGGGAGGATGTAATGACCTGGCCGGTCATTTTGAGTATTTTAGCCATGTTCTCCTATTTACTGCCTCCTCTATGTTATATTATGGTTATGTGACTTGCCAGGGTGTTTGGTTTTGGGTTCGGGTGAGTTTCGGGTGAAATAGGACACTTAGTCCCAAATTTGGAAGTTTAAGTTGAAAGAGTTGACCGTAGTTTTGCAGTTCTGGAGATGACTCCATAATGGAGTTTTGACATTTCTGATAGCTCCATATGGTGATTTTGGAGTTAGGAGCATGTCCGGATATTTATTTGGAGGTCCGTAGGTCGTTTCATCTTGAATTGGCAAAAGTTAGAAAGTTGAAGGTTATGAAGGTTGAGAAGTTTGACCGGGAGTTGACTTTATTGATATCAGGGTCCGATTTTGATTCCGAAAGTCGGAATGGGTACGTCATGTAATTGATGACTTGTGTGCAATATTTGAGGTCAATTGGAGTTGGTTTGGTATGTTTCGGCATTGGGTTTTTAAATTAGAAGTTTATAAGTTCATTTGGCTTGAATAGATGTGCGATTCATGGTTTAATTGTTGTTTGATATGATTTGAGACTTCAAGCAAGTTTGTATCATTTTTAGGACTTGTTGGTATGTTCGTACGGGGGTCTCGGGGGCCCCGGGCGTGTTTCGGGTAGAGTTCGGACCATTTGCTGTTGAATTAGGGCTACTAGTTTTCTGTTCTAGTTTCCTTTTATGCGTTTGCGAAGGTTCTCCCGCGATCGCGTAGAGTCCTCAGGAACTGTTGGGAGTTTTCTCTTTGCGTTCACGAAGGCAAGGGTGCAATCAACAAGTTTGTTGAGCTTGGGCATCGCGAACGCGTGAGGTCTATCGCATTTGCATCTAAGGAAGGTAAGGTTGGGGCTGGGGCACGCGTTGTTCATCGCATTTGCGTGGCCTGGGACGCGATTGCATAGGTTGAGGAAGCTGCTCATCACGTTCGCGACTGGCTTCACGCGATCGTGAAGAAGGTTTTATTGAGCTGGGAAGTATTGTTCTACGCGATCGCGAGTCTTTGTCTGCGATCGCGAAAGAGGACATGTGGGCAGCAGTGTTAAAATTCCAAAATGAGGGTTTTATCTCATTTTTCATCTTATGGATCTTTAGAGCTCGGTTTGTGGCAATGTTTCGAGGGATTTTCAAGGAAATCATCGGGGTAAATGATTCTAACTTGGATTTGGCTTTTATACATGAATCCATCATTATTTTTGTCATTTAATTATTGATTTGAGTTGGAATATTTGGGGAAAAATTGTAAAACTTCTTAGACCAATATTTGGGGATTTGAAAGGCAATTTGAAGTCGGATTTGAGTAATTCTTGTATGGGTGGACTTGTTATAGAATGGGTGTTTGGGTTTTGTAATTTTGATCATGTTCCGAGATGCGGGCCCGGGGTTGACTTTTTGAGTTGACTTTTTATTTTTCTTTAAAGATTGCAACTTTATTTTTGGGAATAGCTTTCTATAGTTTGTATTTATGGTATGAAGATATATTGGCTAGATTCGAGCCGTTCGGAGTTGGATAATTGTGAGAAAGGCTTACTAGTGGATTGAGTTAGCGTGTTTTGAGGTAATGTCTTGCCTAACTTTGTGTGGGGGATTACCCCTTAGGATTGGTGTTGTTTTGTGTTAATTGTGATATGTAAATGTTGTGTACGCAAGGTGACGAGTGTATAGATGGGCTAAATGTAGTAATTGACAATTTTAGTTATAAAAATTCTTTCCATGCCTTTAAATTGAGTTGCCATAACATGTTATATTCATCATCATTAGTCTATCTTCATATGCTTTACTTGACATTGTTAATACTTGTCTTATCTCTTACTTGCTAATTGTCTTTACATGCCTAGTTGAAGTATTGTTTTATTTAACCGTTGAGTTCCTTTACTTGAAGTTGTTATTCTTGAAATACCTTATTGTTGAATTTTGGTATTGAAGTGATGAAGGTCGTGATTTACTTTGAGGCAAAGTTGTAAAGTTGTTGAAATACCATTTTGTTGAGTTATTCACTTTCGGTTGCTATTGTTGAGACTCTTGTGCATATTATGGTTGAGCCATGGGCTATTTATTGTGGAAACACTATTGTTGTTGACTTCTTTGTTAAGTTGTGATATTGGGCACTTGAGATGCAATTTGTGATATGTTGTGATATTGATACGCATGCGGTGGTATTAGGATTGGGGTTGAAACGCATGTGGTGAGATAAGGTGGGCTTGATACGCGTGTTGCTAGTAGGGGAACTACTTGAAGCCACGCGGTGTGATAATGTGGGCTAAAACGCGAGTACCTATTTCGGGAAAATGATTTTAAAAACTAAATGCAAGGCTCCCGCAGTGATATAAGGAAAGGTTGTTATTTGATTTGTGAAATGATACTACCGTGATGGCACCTAACCCAATCCGCTAGGTAATCCAATTAGCAATAAACAAATTCCAATGAAATTTGTTAAGAGAAGTAATGATAATACAACTGAACGTTTATATAAATAATTCCCAAGGACTAGTAGTACAAATTATGAGCTTCTAAGATTTAGAGTTTACAAAGCTGGTATAAAATAAATACACCATATGTATGAAATATAAAAGAACAAATTAAAAATCCTAAAGCTACCAAGAATAAGAGACACCTATGACCGGAACGCGGGTACATCTTCAATTCCAGCTCCCCCCATACACAGCAACATCAGCGTCCAACATCTGCACGCAAGGTGCAAAAGTGTAGTATGAATACAACCGACTCGTGTACTCAATAAGTGACAAATCTAACCTTAGGTTGAAAGCAGTGATGAGCTTGTACAACGGTCAGAGTCCAGCACCAATAACCAACATTAACTCATAACGATATAATAAAAGTAGTACAAGAAGCAACTCAAAGATATGATTCTCAGCTCGTTCATAGTTACGGAAAAATAGGCATGCTTTTAAAGTATAGCAGTAGAACCCAAATCATTCACCGAAATCACCAAAATATGAATAGGTCAGAAATCTATGATTTTTCCCAAAAACAAAAACATTCAACAATAGATAAGATGTTTCAAATCTCAGATAGCATGAGGAAGTACGTCTCTATGCCTACATGTCAATGCGCATGTGAAGTCATAAATGTCACAAAACCATGTAACATGAGGGAATGCATCTCTATGCCTGTGTGTCAAGTATACATGTCAATGCAATGCATCACAGTGATGAACTCATGTACTCACACTCTCAGAGTACTCAATCTCACTGTCGCATACTCCCACTCGTCACGCTCAATCACTTAACACACTGAGTCACTCAGTACTGTACGGTACCTTTTGCGGCCCGTTGCCCGATCCCATCATGAATCAATATAACCTGTGATCACTGTGGGTGTGAAGACTCTGGAGGGACGGATCCTGCCCAAGCTCTAATACAATATGTTGCAGCGTGCATCCCAATTCTGATAATGAATCAATAATGACTGATATCGCATGTAGGCCGATCCCATCATGAATCAATAATACTTGTTGCGGCGTGTAGGCTGATCCCATCATGAATCAATAATACCTGTTGTGGCATGCAGCCCGATCCTATCATGAATCAATAACAGTTGTTGCGGAGACTGATATATGATATGTAAATAAATTAATAGGACTCAGTATGTAAATGTAATTTAAGCAAATAACTCAACAACAGAAATGACCTCAGTAGGTCCCAACAGAATAAGCATATAGCCTAAATATGGTTTCTAACATGGATCACACCACAATTACTCTAACACGTAGAAAGTGCTTAGATAACAAGATTAGGTAACTACACAGTACCCAAAAAACAACTGAGTCATAATTCACATGATGCGCCCAAACGCCCATCACCTAGCATGTGCGTCACCTCAATACCAAACAAATGTCACGTATATTTAGGGGTTCATACCCTCAACACCAAGTTTAGAAGTGTTACTTACCTCGAACAAGACAAATACAATACCGAGAAAGCCACATAAAACTCTAGAAATGTCATCCTGCGCGTACCGACCTTCGAACGGCTTGAAACTAGCCAAAAGCAACTCAAGAACATCAAATAATGCCAAGAAAACAAACCCAATTGATAAAGGTCGAATCTTTAATCAACAGCCCAAAGTCAACCAAAATGTGAAACCGACAACCCATTTAATTGCAAGTCCAATCATACTAGTTTTACTCAAATCCGACTCCGAGTCGATGCTCAAAACTCAAAAATGCACTCTATGAAACTTTAGATAAAAACCCCCAATTCCTATTTTGAAATCATCAACCAAATGCCAAAAACGATGATAGATTCATGAAATATAATCAAAACTGACTAGAGAAAACTTACCTCACTCCATACGGCGAAAATCGCCTAACAAATCGCTTCAATCCGACCTCCATAGCTCCAAATAGTTTAAAATGGCTGAAACCCCTGAAAATAGAGTTCTTATAATCACTGGACGAATTAATGAATCGTGATCGCAGGAATACCATCATGATCGCAAAGAAAAAACAATGCATTGCCCCAAATATACTCTATGCGATCGCGGAACAAACTTCGCGATCGTGAATAACAAACTACACTGCCTCCAACAATATGCTACGCGATCGCGAGATTATCCATGCGAACGTGAAGCACACTGGCACCCAACCTTCGTGAACGCATCCCAGCTTACGCGAACGCGTTGAATAATTTCCAGCTCCCAGCTTCCCACCTCAGCTCTATGCGAACGTGGCCTAGATTATGCGAACGCGTACTGTATCCAGTACCAAGCTATGTGATTGCAGTCATCCAATTGAAACCGTGATTAAGGAACTGCCCAGCTCCAATATTTTCTCTATGCAATCACATCACCTGATTCGCGATCGGGTAGACCATTTGGTGCACCAGTCTTCAGCAGAAAACAACAATGCAATATGAGAAAAAATGGTCTGCAACCAATCTGATTCATGTTTGAGCCCCTCGGGGGCCCGTCCGAATATTCCAACAAGTCCCATAACATAACACGGACCTACTCGAGGCCTCAAATCATGCATAACAACATCAAAACCATGAATCGCACCCCAAATCGAACTTAATGAACTTTTGAACTTTCAACTTCCAAAAACTCGTGTCGAACCATATCAAATAAACTCGGAATGAACATAAATTTTGCACAAGTCCCAAATGAAATAACAAAGCTATTCCAATTCCTGGAACCACAATCCGAATTCGATATCCTCAAAGTCAACTCTCGGTCAAACTTATGAACTTTCCAAACCTTTAAATTTCCAATTTTCGCCAATTAGCACCGAAACTTTCTAAAAATATCCAAATGTAAATCCGGGCATACCTCTGATTCCAAAATCACCATACAGACCTAACGGAACCATCAAAACCCCGAACCGAGGTCAAATACTAAAAAGTCAAACGTGGTCAACTCTTCCAACTTTACAGCTTAAATCATGAAATTCATTTTTCCAAATCAATTTTGAATAACCTGAAAACAAAAATCGACGATTCACACAAGTCATAATACATCATACAATATTTCTCAAGACTTCAAATATTTGAACGGAAATGCAAATACTCAAAACGGCTGGCTGGGTCATTACACTCGGTAGTGATTCTTGTTGATACCTTTCATTACATCACTTGTGTTTTGTTTGCATTGCTTCCTTGGTATTCTTATTATGTGTCTTCTTCCGTGATGTCTTAATTGCCTTAGTTTGGTGTAGCTATTCTTGTTACATTTTTTTATAGTATTATTTCCATTTTTTTTCATTATCATACTATCATATACTTGTTCAGTTTTCTTATTTAATACAGTTGGTTTGAATGAATATTTCCTAATAAATGATATTGTTTGCTACTTGTGGGAGTGATATATATGCGAGTTGATGAGCGTATATGCATGTGTCATGGTTCATGCTCCAGTTAGATTCTAGATTACTTTATGCCTTGTTTGGTTGTGTGTTCTACTTGTTCTATATTTTACTTGATTGAATGACTACGTGAGAACAATTAGCCATGCCAGAGTTAATGTTTGTGTTAATAATACCTTATTTTGAGCATGATGATCCATTATCTATATGATTGATATACTTGATTTAGACATAGTTACACGTATATTATGAACACACATCCATATTTGTTATTCTTGTGGTATCCCTCAAATTGTTTTATGACTACTTGAGTTTCCTTACCTAGGTTAAAGACTATGATTTGGCTTTTGATGCTTATTTGAGCATGATGATTATTTGGATTATGTCATACATATTGGTTTCGTAGTCATACATATATATACATACAAACATATAGACATACACCCTACCTAGGGATCATCCTTGTACACATGCACACACGTATGCATGGTTGTTTCTCTGTCCATGTGCATTACATATTCTTATCTCTTATTCATATGCACATATACCTATATATGGCTCTTGTATATGGACAAGGGGAATGTCATGGCAGTTTTGGCATGCGATTATTATAATATTGGTACGATTCTAGCACGAGGGCTTTGTCGTGCGATGATTATTATGTGATATTGATTTGGTACGATGTCTTTGCCGTGCGGTGATTGTGATGTGGTATTATTATTGCATGAAGCTTCAGTCAGGCCATATATTGATATGAATCCATGTAAGTCCTCGTAAAATTTCACCTAGAACCTGGGGTTTAATGGCGCCGAGGTAGAGTAACGTGATTGAGGATTTTAGAAATTTTGTACGGACGTTTTGGGTTGAACAGTGCGTTGGAGAAATTTTGTACAATCGTGTTTACTTTGTACTCTTTGCAATCCATATTTGATATTTCTATTTATCCTTACGGTTTGTATTAAGCTATACCACATATCCTTAGAACTACGTACAAATTTAACTCTATCCGTTTTTCGGGTAAAATATTTTAGCGCCTACCGTAGGGCTGAGGATAACAATGTTTGTTTTATACAAATCTACAACACACATCAGTTTACGCTCGTCTTTTGAGGGTGTCTCTAACTTCGAACTAGCAATGGCAAACCTTCGATTAATGGCTTTACCTACCGACAACGAAGCCGGCCTTCAAGACGAAACCAATAACTTGATGCCCAGGGCCGGAAGGCTGCTTATCGATGTCATTGAAGCTCGAGTTGAAGTACTTGAAGCTCGAGCCGATGTACCGCTAGATGTCAACTCGCATGTGGCCTTTGAGGCAAACCAACGTTACGAGCCTGAAAATATCATTCATGGCAGTACTCGATCTGCAGCTCGAGACTCCCATAACGTGTAGGAGAACGGAGTCAGCTTGTGTATGATCTTTAAAATGTTACAAGCCCAGCAGGTAGCGATAGCTCAGTTGCAGAGCCAAACCCAGCTACCAAGCAGACCGGAACGCAATCCACCTCGAGAAATTGCCCACCGAACGGAGCCAGCCGTAGTAAGGTCGAACGAGCAAGAATCGGGGACTACTCTCGAAAGTGGTAAAATACTTGAGGAGCTCACAAAGCGAATCGAAGCCAATGATAAGAAAGTAGAAACATATAATTCCAGGGTCGATCAAATCCCAGGGGCTCTGCCCATGATAAAAGGGTTGGATTCCAAGAAATTCGTACAAAAGCCTTTTCTCTTGAGTGCAGCCCCAAAACTAATCCCCAAAATATTCCGTATGCCCGAAATCCCCAAATATAACAGTACGACTGATCTAAACGAACACGTCGCCTCTTACACGTGTGCCATCAAGGGTAACGATTTGGAAGACGATGCAATCGAATGTGTGTTGTTGAAATAAATTGAAGAGACCCTCTCGAAGGGGGCGATGATTTGGTATCATAACCTGCCACCAAATTCCATCGATTCATTTGCCATGTTAGCAGATTCATTTATAAAGGCACATGCCGGTGCCATAAAGGTTGCAACGAGGAAATCAGACCTTTTCAAAGTAAAATAAAGGGATAATGAAATGTTTAGGGAGTTCGTGTCCTGATTGCAAATGGAACACATGGAATTGCCACCGGTCATAGACGATTGGACCGTCCAAGCTTTTACTCAAGGGTTGAACGAGCGAAGCTCGATGGCATCATGTTGGCTGAAACAAAATTTGATTGAGTACCCGACAATAACATGGGCAGATGTGCACAATCGATATTAATCAAAGATCAGGGTCGAAGACGACTAATTAGGAACTACTTTCGAATCCGCACATCCAAATAGATCGGCTATTAAAACCAGAGGGACATCGATAGAGAACCGAGCTCGAACAGAGACCGATATCAACCATACGTCATAGATCGAATGAATAATGGCTCGACACACAATGTCGCCCGTAACAATCGAAGGAGTGATCGAAGACAGAATTTTTGGGGGCTGATCAGCAAGAATGGCTTTCACAAACATGCCAGTCCTAGAGAGGCACCTCGGTTATTGGAGTATAACTTCAGCATCGATGCATCGAGTATTGTATCGGCAATCGGAAGAATCAAAGATACTAGGTGGCCCAGACCCATGCAAACCGATCCTTCCCAAAGAAACCCAAATTCTCTGTGCAAATATCATGGTACGCATGGCCACAGGACCGAGGACTGTAGATAGTTAAGGGAGGAGGTATCCCATCTATTCAGTAAAGGTCACCTTCGAGAATTCCTCAATGATCGATCCAAGAATCACTTTAGAAAGGGACTCCAACATAAAGGACAAACAAGAGGAACCTCAACTTATCATTCACATGAAGGGGTCGTCACTCCACAGAGACCCGCACTCAAACGCACTAAGGTATCGGTCATAGGGGAAAAACGAACCTGAGATTATGTGTCCGAAGGCAATTTATCGTTCGAAAACGAAGAAGCAGAAAGCATCTCTCAGCCCCACAATGACGCTCTAGTAATTTCTATCCTATTAAATAAAGTTCAATTTAAGCGTGTTTTGGTGGATCCCGGTAGCTCTGCGAATATCATCCGATCTAGGGTCGTGGAACAGCTCGGTCTACAGAATCAAGTCGTGCCCGCAGCTCGGGTCTTAAACGCCTTCAATATGGTCAGTGAAACAACTAAAGGGGAAATTATTCTACCAGTGAACGTGGCTGGAACCATCCAAAACACAAAGTTCAACATAATCGAAGGTGACATGAGATATAATGCCCTACTTGGAAGGCCTTGGATACACAACATGAGGGCAGTACCTTCGACTCTCCACCAAGTAATAAAATTCCCAATGTCAGACGGCGTGAAAATAGTGTACGGGAAGCAGCATGCGGCGAAGGAAATGTCTGCAGTCGATGAGGTAACACCGATATCAACATTATCAGCCTCAGAAAGATCGAGCATTAGAAATGTACGAGAGGCCAAATAGCAATCACAGCCGCCAGTCTCGACCAAATCGGTGAAGCGGGAAATAGACAATGACGAGGAAGATTTCCTGACTCCCCGACTTTTATCATCCCCGAGGATTTTGACGCCACCAAATCGATGGTCAAAGAGCTGGAACAAGTTATATTGATCGAACATCTGCCAGAAAGAAAGGTATACCTGGGAATGGGATTGACCCCGAATGCAGGAAAAAACTTATTCAATTTCTTATTGATAATGACCTGAATACCCACGGGAGGAACCTTGAATAGCTGGTGGGCGGTAAGAACTCTTTGGCATAGCACTGAAATAAGGTCGCACTGGAGCACCCTGAGGAGGTGGTGGTGCTGGATAAGGGGGCCTGCTCGACTGACCCCTCGCGAACTGGCCTCTGCCCCCAGCCGGGGCACCACTGAACGCTCCCAAATATCGCAACCTCTTGTCTCTCGCCGCCTGCTCTCGGCTCCGCTGACGAACACCCTCGAGCCTCCGAGCTATCTCCACAACTAGCCAGTAAGAAGTCCATATTTCCACCTCTCGATCCATGGTGGCCTGAATACCATAGTGCAATCTGGCGACAAACCTCCGCACTCTCTCTGCATCGGTAGGTAGTATTATTAGTGCATGGCGAGACAACTCAGAGAAACTCGCTTCATAGTCGGTCACCGACATCCGACCCTAATAGAGTTGCTAGAGTTGGAACTACAACTCTTCCCTCTGAGAGGGTGGAATGTATCTGTCCAAGAAGAGGCATATGAACTGTTCCCAATTCATGGGAGGGGAACCTGCTGGTCTGCCGAGAATATGTGACTGCCAGCACCTACGGGCCCTGCCCTCCAATTGAAAGGTAGTGAAGTCTACCTAGTAGGACTCTAGTATCCTCATGTTGTACAGTCTGTCCCTGCACTGATCAAAAAAAACCTAGGGGTCCTCATGTCGCTCACCACAGAAAGCAGGAGGATGAAGCCTGGTCCATCTATCCAATAGCCTTTGTGGATCACCTGCCGCAGCTAGTATAGGCTCCGATGTAGCTACTGCAACTGACAAGATCCTCCCACGGGTAGCGAACCCTGGGTATGATAAACAGCAGTTGCATGCCTTTGAGCCTACACGGTAGGGGTCTGTGATCCCCCTCCCACCTGAGATGTGGTTGGGTCTGCCGGAATAAACCGGCATGATTCATAGTATCCATGAACCACAGCATACGGCCCATGACCTCGTGAAATCCCGGAGCTGGCTCTGTCACAGGCACCTCGCCCTGCTCCTCAATAATCTGATCCTCTACTGGATCCACTGGTGGCATAGCTGGAGAAACTCTAGGATGTCCTCGTCCCCTACCACGGGCTGGAGCCCTCCCTCGGCCTCTGCCTCGGCCTCTAGCAACAGGGGGAGCAGCTTTTCCCTGGTCTGGAACCACCGTAGAGTGCGTTCTCACCATCTGTGAGAGAAATAGGAGAAATATACTTAGTACTACATCAAATTCACGATAGGAGATGAAGAAAGGTAGTTCCTAATGCCCCATGACCTCTCGAAGATAAGTACAAACATCTCCTTACCGATCCGCATGACTCTATTAGGCCTGCCTATAACTTGTGGGACCTATATGTACCTACTGCTCTGATACCATGTTGTCACGACCCCATTTGACCGATAAGCCATGATGGCGTCCAGCATCACTGCTAGGCAAGCCAACTAGTGAATTAGACAAATTATTCCTCTTTTAATAAGTTCCGAGTAATTAAACTTTCCTTATTTGCAAGATTTAAGAAAATAAAAGGTTTAAATAAATAAAACCAAGTAATAGTTCAAAACCACAATTCTACAAGTGTGTGTGCCAAGACCTGGTGTCATAAGTGTATGAGAAGCTAGTAGATTATAAAAACTTCCAGCTACTGTCTGAACATAAAATTGACAGAAATAAATTACAAAAAAGAGACTCTAGGGATGCAGAACAGCTTAGGAAACAGCTCACCACTAGGCCTCGGGATATCTGGGATATGCGCCGAAAGGACCGCCTAATGCACTGATCTCAGATCCTGCACAAAAAGTGCAGCAAGTGTAGCATGAGTACGTAAACAACGGGTACCCAGTAAGTATCAAGCCTAATCTCGAAGAAGTATTGATGAGGGGCCGACTTCAACATTTACTACGGGCCAATAATATTAAGATAGAAATATTTAAATATACACGGGTTATGTGAATAATAACAAGTTTCCTTTGCAAGCAGGAACAAATAATTCTTTCATAATTTAATAATTTTCAACAAGTCATTTATCTTCACAAGATACAATAATATATCAAAGCACCAAGTAATTATTATTATTAAGCACGATTTATACGGAGGTCGTACGTCCTGATCCGGAATAATGTGTACATTGCCGAGGGTCGAGCGAAATGATACCAAATTTTGCGTGCAAGTCTTAAATCACCATACGAAACTATTCCCAGGCTTGGAATTCCAAACGGACTTCGATTACTCCAAAACCTACTCCAAACCAAATTTGAAGAACTTTAAACCTTCAAATAGCCAACTTTCACTATTAAGCGCCGAATCGCTCCTGGGCTGTCCAAAACCCGATTCGAACATACGCCCAAGTTCAAAATCATCATACAAACCTATTGGAACCATTAAATCTCGATTCCGGGGTCGTTTACCCAAAAACATTTACCGAAGTCAAACTTATCCTTTTTAAAGCCAAACTAAGGAACCAAGTGTTTCGATTCCAACCCGAACCCTTCTAATTCCTGAACTAACCATTCCTTCAAGTTATAAAACAGTAAAAGAATATATAGGGAGTCGTATTTAGGGGAACATAGTTCTAGAAGGAAAAATGACCGGTTGGGTCGTTACACTAGGGGGGTGGATTCTTATCCACATGCTACACAGAGAACTCACGTGCTATAATCATAACAACTACACAGACAACTCACATGCTATAACAGCTCGTCCCACATGGACTACTCACGTGCTGTGATTCTAGTCCGTCACACAAAAGGCATATACAAGAATATATGTAGACGAATAACGGATATTAAATTACATACTCATGTACTAATAAAATAACATACTAAGGTTATTCATGTGCGATGTGTATGACTACCGCTAAGATTAGGCGGGTATGCCATACAATAAGGAGTATCATGTACAAATAGGAAATCAAAATCTACACATAATCTCTAGTATGATTCAAGAAGTTCATTTAGTCATACAGATAATTAAAATATGAATCCTAGAAAGCACAAAGTCCAAAAAAATCTTAAAAGAAGCCTAACGTGTAATCCGGTCATGAGTCATACATTGCACCCACATGTACACTCGTCACCTCGCAATACATTACCTTCTACATTCTATTAGAAAAACAGTATTAGGCAAGATACTTACCTTGACAAGCCCAAATAAACCTTCTAAAATTGCCTTTCCCAAAGAAATCACCTCCAACCGGCTCAATTCTAGCTAAATACAACTCAATAACATCAAACAAGGCTATACTAATAGATTCCAAATATTAGATTCAATCTTTAATTAATTCCCAAAAAGCCAACAAAAGTTAACACTCGGGCCCACATGGTCAAAACCCGAGACTAGGGGTAAATCCAGTTTACTCATATCTCACGAGTCCAAATATATCTTTAGTTTCAAGATCTTAGATTATAGACAAAACCTCAAATTTCATCCTAAAATTTCATGTTTTAGGTATTAATGATCTATGTAGATTCATGCAATAATACCATAAATGAGTAAAAATCACTTTCCCCTTAGTCTTGTATGAAAATATCCGAGTAAAATTGCCTCTCTCCAAGTCTAGGGTTCAAAATATCAGAGAATGGGCTAAAATTTTGAAATGCCGACTATTAACCTAGCTGCATATGCCGCAATTGTGAACCCCAGGTCGCAAACTGGCCCCCTGAGCCTCAGAAGTCGCAAATGCGACACACCCATCGCAAATGTAATGGTCGCAAATGCAACACAAGATTCGCAATTGCGAAGCTATCCTTCCCATCCTCCTATCATAAATGCGAGGATCAGTTTACAAATACGGACCTCGCATTTGGGAGCAGATCATTGGAAATGCGATGACTACAGCACCACTAAATCCCAACTTGGAAAAATAGTCCAAAATCAATCTGAAACTCACTCTATACCCATTACAAACATCCACACAATATAGAAACCTCATACAAACGCCTTCGTAATCTCAAAACATCAATATGGGTGAAAGCCTGACGGATGAATGCCGCGTGGAGGTAGAAGGCCCACTGGTCGTGAACTTCTTTTCCCGGAGAAGAAGCAATGACGGTATATGGGAAATAACCATTGGCTAAATTTGTGCCAGTAGCCGCAGTAATAGAGAGGATGCAAGCGTTATCCATGAATCAAGCACCAAGCCACAAGTTACACTTCTATTAAGTTCAAGAACTTTTAACCTTCCAACCAAGCGTATGATTCATACCTAACCAACTCGAATCACTACCAAAATTTCCACACAAGTTCAATACAACAAAACGAACCTATTCCAAATTTCGGAACAACAACCAGAGCCCGATATCATCAAATTTAACTATCGGTCAAACTCAAGAACTCTCCAATTCTTCAAATTGCCAACTTTCGGTAAATTGGCTCAAAATATTCTAGGAACCTCAAAATCTAAATCCGAGTATACGCCTAAGTCCAAAATCATCGTACAAACTTATTGAAACCATCAAATCATCAATCCAAGGTTGTTTACACAAAAGTCAAACTTTGGTCAATTCTTCCAACTTAAGGCTTCCAAAATAAAACTAGGTATTCCAAATTATTACCGAACCTCAATGCTAACCAAACCACCCATATCTGAAAGTCACAAAACATCAAATACACATATATGAAACATAAATAGGGGAACGAGGTTCAAATACTTAAAATAACTAGTCAGGTTGTTATATTCTCCACCTCTTAAACTAATTCATCCTCGAACGAGTTTAGAAATATACCAGAACTGCTGAAAAGATGTGTATATCTGCTATGCATGTGTGACTCAATCTACCATATAGCCTCCTTGCTCGATTGGACTCTACAAAGAACCTTAACCGACGCGATCTCCCTAGCTAGATTCTCCTCTATTTGCACTATACTTAAGTCTAAAATATGCGAGTTATCTTCGTGATATTTCTGAAGCATAAAAACATGAAACACCAGATGGACTCCCGAAAGACAATGAGGCAAAGAAAGTCTATAAGAAACCTCGCCAACTCTCTCTAACACCTCAATATGGATCAATTAGCCTAAGGCTTAACTTGCCCTTCTTTCCAAACATCATCACGCCCTTCATAGGCGAAACTCTATGAAGAACCTTCTCACCTTCCATAAATGTGTTACACCCTATGTTTTTGTACATAAGAGTGTGTCGTAAGTCATTGGATGTAAGATCATAAATGGGATCATCTTTGAAAGTACATAAAGTAAGTTAATCATTTTATCATGGAGGTTTCAAATATTTAAAATCATGAATAACAAGTAACAAGAGGGTTGGAAGGTTTAGAAGCTAAACGGATTGAAGAAAATAAGTTTCATCGAAAGTTGACAAGTTGGGAATGTTATAACATGTACTTTTGGGATCAGAATAGAGTGCTTAACATGATAATGATGTTATTTCATGAGTTAATTTAGTCGTATGATAGTCGTATGTCATGTTTTGAAGTCAATCGAGTTGTGGAACAAAAGTTGGAAAAGGTCATCAAAAGTTACATTCATAATGTGTTGAAATATTAGGTAAAATGTAGTTGATTATTTATCCCAATATACTCGGAATTACGAGATGATCCCCTACCAAATTGAATATCTACGAGTCTAGTTTCTAACTCATCCAATTATTCGTCAATAAAACATCAGAGTAGATAGATATTTGCGTTTTTGCGAGACTGCACAAGCAGTTCCTATTGGGACCCACGTAGGCGGTGGTTGACCTACTTCACTTTAAAAATGATTTAGACGACCTTTATTCCTCCTTTTACGACCCATCTTCGTACCTAAACTCCTCCTAACCCTCCTAAATAGATTCCATAAAATTTTGAAGTCAAATCCAAGTGATTACACCATATTTCAAAATCAAAAGTCAATTCTAGTAAAGAACAACACCTCTTTGAGGTTGTGTTGTTATTGAGGAGAGTTGTGGGCTGTGTTTATCTGAAATTTCAAGTTGTTGCTACTAGATAAGGTGAGTATAATAGCCTACTACATGTGCTTGAAGTTGTTTGTATGTTTGTTGCATTATTTGAGCAAGATACTACAAGAGGAGGCTTGAAATAAGTACAATAAGTCGGGACGTGAAATAAGTACAATAACAGCCTACTGTGGGCAGGTCCCTATTGGACAACCTCTGATAAGATGGAAAGTAATATATCGAGCCTACTATGGTTGAGTGCCTATGAGCGAGCCCAAAATGTTCGAGATACCAAGCCTAGTATGGATGAGCGCCTATGAGAGAACCTACTACGATCGAGTAGTTACACGTACCGAGCCTTATAGGACCGGTAAACTATTTACTCACTATATTGAGAGAGTGAAGTCAGTATCAACAAGTAAGTATATCTTCAGATCTTCTTTGACTCCTAGTTACTTTCCATTATTAAATTATCAGTTCAGTGTCAGCTTTTAGTTATTCTATTGCATTACATACTCGGTACATTATTTCGTACTAACGTCTCTGTTACCGGGGATGCTGCATTTTATGCTTGCATGTCCTGATAGACAACTGGATAGACCTTCCAAATAGATAGAGTCAAACATAAGCTTAGTTGCTAAGCTCCACTTCCTCAGAGTTACCAGGTCTAGACCTTGGAGTCCAATTTATATATACATGTTTGATGGGTAGGTCAAGGCGCTGTCTCGACCATGATACAGTTTAGTTATCTCTAGAGGCTTGTAGACGAGTCCTGTATATTTTGTATATTAGTATTGTGGCCTTATCAGCATTCTGTACATGTTCAGTTTTGTATTGCTAGTTGTAGATGTTCATGACTGCCTCGTCTGCCTGCACAGTTATATATATATGAGCTTTTGGGTATGTTTACCCCTCATGTGAGAGATACATTATTTTTATATGATTCAGAATATGGCTCAATTGGCCTTGATTGGTATTGTCAGCTTGCAGGTAGGCTTATCAGCCTAACTTGAGGGCTACCATCCAGAGTTCACAGTTACAGAGTGGTACGCTCGGGCCGAGTATGGCACCGGGTGCCAACCATATCACCCCAGGTTTAGGGCGTGACAAACTTGGTATCAAAGTAGTTCTATCCAAGGGAGTCTACAAGTCATGTCTAGTAGAGTTTTGTTTATAGATATGTTGTGCATCACATTATATAAACAAGAAGATACAAGGCATTTAGGAGTCTATTACCTTTATTTTAAATCCAAATCGTTCTATTGAGTAGAGCCATAAGTGTTCGAGCTAGGACTTATGCTTGCTCATGATATAAAGATGCTTGCAATTAGAAAAATTACAGCTAGCCAGAGGGCTAATACAACAGTAGGTAAGGGCAGCAGTAGAGAGAGAATTCTTGCCAACGTGGCCCAGATTGACCCCCTCTCAGATCGTGCATAGCAGATGTGCAAATTTCCAGCTTAAGACCCTAAGATAGGAATATCAAACACACCCTGTGAATATCAAGCCATAGGAGTATCGTAAGGCAAAATTATAAGTTTCAACATGTAACAGAAGCAAGGTGAAGGAGGGTACGAGGCACCCAGTTTGTTACACCCCATGATTTCGTACGTGGAAGTACGCCATAAGTAAATTGATATAACCTCAGAAATGAGATGTTACATCCCGCATGTTTTGTACGTTAAAGTTTCGTCGTAAGTTAAGCAACATAAGTTTGGGAATGAGATTATCTTTGGATTATAAGTATTATGTTATTCAAATGAGTGATAAGTAAAGTCGTGAAGGTGCGAGGGTAAGCAAATCAAAGAAAATAAATTTCGTTTAAGTTTGGCAATTTAGGATAAAATACAACCCAAGCTAAAATACTCGATATTTATGGACTAGTGTCATACAAGGTACCACATGACCATGATAGCAAGGTGTATAAGGTATGTGAGAAGTGAGTAGTATTTTAAGTAAGTGAAAATAATTTTTAATTATGTGAGTAATTAGTTAATTATTGTGTAATGGAATATTACCTATTTAATTAATAATTAGTGGTGGATTAATTGAAGTCTTTGGATAAATACTAAAGCAAAAACGTGGCAGCAAGTGGAGGACTTGATAATGACTTGGATTTGGACAATCAATTAAGATGACACATGGAATATTCTAAGACACTCCTTGCAAACACATAGAAAGACAAGTCATAAATCTTATCCCTACACTTATCACACTCCTCTTGAATTAATACCAAACTACATTTGTTAATGGAGACATACGGTCACTCCTCTTGAAGTAATACCAAACTCCATTTGGTAATGGAGACATATGGAATTCAAAAGCCAAGAATAATGCCCACTCCTCTTGAATTAATACCAAACTCCATTTGGTAATGGAGACATATGGAATTCAAAAGCCAAGAATAATGCCCACTCCTCTTGAATTAATACCAAACTCCATTTGGTAATGGAGACATATAGAATGCTAAGCCAAGAATTATACTCACTTATATTGATTAATACCAAGCTTCACTTGGTAAGGTAATTATACAGAAAGGCAAAGCCAAGGATGAAGGTGAGGGTATTTGGAAATTCATACGGATTTTTCCTACTCCATGTATGCTAAGGCAATCCCTTCTTTCTTTTTGGCATGATCCAAATAATACAAATAAAACAAGCAAAATATGCAACTTTCATAAATGACTCTATTCATAGAAGTACTAGGGGTGTCTATATTCTTGATTTCCCATGTGAATTATTATTATATTTTCTGTTCACGGGTCTCGGAAAAATACGTATTTGATAAAGTTTATCCGAAAGGCATATTGATTTTTATGGCATTTCGAGAAAATCTTATTAATGTATTTCTTATGAATTTCATGTATTTATACATGTACATTGACCTATGACCAGATGGCACTATATACGCATATATATGTATATTATTTTTATATGGGATATGGAAAAAAGGTTATGGCGTTATATACGCACCACCGCCTGATCAGCTGGTATACGTTGATGATTTGCCCATAGTGGCTGAAATGATATGATGGGATGCCCTCAGAGGCTTGATGATGTTATGAACTCATATACCTATAAATGGTATGATATTTATACGCATATGCATGACATTATAAAAATAAAATGATTCATAGAGCTATGCAAACGTACATGTCGAGTCTTTTACTCCATGTTTCTCTCATGTCTATTATTTACTAATTTTTATTCCTTACATACTCGGTACATTATTTGTACTGACGTCCTTTTTTCCTGGGGACACTGCGTTTCATGCCCGCAGGTCCCGATAGACAGGTCGAGAGCCCTCCAAGTAGGCTATCAGCTTAGCGGAAGATGTTGGTGCGCTCCATTTGCTTTGGAGTTGCTTGTTTGGTTTGTATGATTTAGACGTATATTGTTTGGTATGGGGGGACTCTATCCCGACCTTTATGAAAATTATGTATCCTTAGTGGCTTGTAGATAGATGTCATGTGCATAAAAGATTGTATGGGCCTTGTCGGCCTATGTTCAGTGTACGAGTGGTTATTTTGGTCTTATAAGCCCGTATGTCTTATGTATAAGTTGGTATTACATGTGGTATTCTACTTATATCACGTAAGCCTTCCGGCTCAGTTATCTATGATAGTATGACATGAAAAGTTACGTTATGTTGGTACTCGATTGAGTAAGGTACCGGGTGCCCGTCGCGGCCCATCGGTTTGGGTCATGACACAGTTAGTGAAGATTATCAATATTTATAATTCAGACAGAGAAATACAAGTATTCTAAGTCTACTTTAAACAGTAATAGAGGTATGTACAATTGGCCACACCCATCTCAGTTATGCCCTATGGGAGCTAACAGATATAATTTAAGACAAATATGGGATATCTGGATCCAGTTGGGGTTAGAGTAACCCAAAATAGTGGATGGTTTGTTAGCATTAGTTGACATTTCCGAAGGATGTTGTAAACATAATAATAGTTCTCCTTGTGAGACACTCAGATGGTGCACTCTAGAATAGTATAGTTAGATATGAATACTACCATGTTCAGATTGGCACTGGAATCCTAGAAGGGATAAATATTTACTTTAGTATGACTTTCATCCCTAGTAAAGAAAGAATATCAGGAGACCCGAAGAGCCAGTGAGATGGAGCAAAGGGAGCTAAAGAGAAAGATTGTTTTATTGAAGTTTTCGGAATAAGGTAATAGACAGAAATATTACCAGGAGAATAAGAAAAGAGTAAATGAAGCATTATGAGTAGATGTGATAAATGGGTGATAACGATCAAATGCATGAACGTTGTTGGGGCATTAGTCAAACCAAAAAACATTATCAAGAACTCATAATGCCCATAGAGAGTCCTCAGAGCCGTCTTAGGAACGTCTGGCGCCCTAATCTTCAACTGATGATAACCCTATATCAAGTTCTTAGAACCCTAAAGCTGATCAAATAAATCATCAATGCGAGGAAATGGATACCTGTTCTTGATGGTCACCTTGTTCAATTTCCTATAATCAATGGAACCATCATTTGTTTACGAACAACATTGATGCACACCAAGGAGAAACACTTAGCCTAATGAACCCCTTATCTAACAACTCCTGCAACTTCTCCTTCAACTCCTTCAACTCATATGGATCCATGTGACACAGTGTAATATATATGGGTTGAGTGCCCGACGGCAAATGAATGCCAAAATCACTATCCCTATTGGGTGGCATGCCCGGTATATCTGTAAGACACACATCTGGAAACTCTCTCACCACTGAAACTGAATCAATAATAGGAGTATCAACACTAACATCTCTAACAAAGGCTACTTATGCCAAACATCCCTTATCAACCATTCATTGAGCCTTCAAAAACGATATTACCCTGCTCGTGGAACTACCTACTGAACCTCTCCCCTCCAACCTTGGTAAGCCTGGCATGGCCAAGGTCACCATCTTGGCATGACAATCCAGAATCACATGGTATGGTGATAGCCAATCCATACCCAAAATGAAATAAACCATGTCTAATAACAATAGGTACACGCTCGTCTTGTAACCACAAATAGTGATCACAGAAGATCGATAGACTCTATCCACAATAATAGAATCTCCCACTAGTATGGATGCATGAACATGAATATCAAGAAAACCATATGGCATATCTGGATATGAAGCAAAATATGATGACACATAAGAATAAGTGGAACCAGGTCAAAATATATCGAAGCTCCTCTATGGCACACTAGAACAATACCTGTGATCACAACATCAGAAGAAACTGCCTTTGGCCTGCCCAGAAATGTATAACAACGGACCTGTCCTCCACCTTACTAACCTCCACCTCTAGGACAACCTCGCACAAATGGTTGTGCACGTGGTGTAGCTGCTGGCTTCCGAATCATGGACTCAGTGCCCTAACATGGTACATTGCTCATCATCCTGGGGCAATCCCTCTTGAGATGACTCAAGTCTCCACACTCAAAGCAACCCTTTCGCTGGTGAGGCTACTAGTTTTGTGACTGACCCTGAGGACCTGAATATCTTCCCAAACAACCTTGAACAAATGGAGCTCAATATGAACTATGTGTTGGCAGTGCACCGAAAGATGATTGGCCAAGGCAAACATTGTATAAAAGGTGGTTGACTGAAGAACCACGAGGAACCTGATGGGCTGACTAGGCAGGCATGAAAAACCAACCTCTACTATGATGTGCCTGGCCTCCAAATGAGGCACCACTAAAACCACCTGAACAAGGCCTCTTGGCATACCTCTCTTCTCTATCCTTCATGTTCTTAGCACATGTCAATCTATACCACCTGATGGAAAGTATTATCAGTTTCGGCCTCTAGGGCTATAACATACTGGATACGATAGTTGACACTCTCAATGAACCTCCTAACCCTATATCTACATTAAGGACCAAGAATATTTCATGACGTGCCAGCTCCATGTACCCTATCTCATATTAAGTCACGTTCATTCCCTCATGGGGTAGATGCTCAAACTCACTGCACAACTCATCTCTGCGAGTATGTGGAATAAACTTCTCCAAGAAGAGGACTGAGAACTGAGACCAAGTAAGTGGTGATGCACTAGCTTGTCTACTCAACTCATATGCCTGCTACCACTTATATGTTGGCCCTGACAACTGAAAGGTAGTAAATGTAACCCTGTTGTAGTCAACTAGACCCAAAGTTCTCCAAATCCGATGATACTAATCTATGAAACATTGTGCATCCTCAGTAGGCTCTCCACTAAAGTGAGGAGGATGAAGTCTCTAAAATTTCTCCGCTCTCTTATGCTTCTCAACAGTCAAGCCTGGTCTAATCTCAGGTTGAACTACAATGACTGGCGACACCGACAGAACCCCCGGTGTTTGGGCTCCTCCTCCAGCTTGTGAAGTAGTTTGTACAAAAGGGATCATACCCACGTGTGTCAAACGCTTGAACATGCTCAGAAAACGAGCTAAAGTCTCTTGGAGTCCAGGTGTGCAATAGGTCCCTCCTGAGCCTGCACTGGTTCCGTCGCCTCAATATGATCACAAATTTGCTCCTCAACTAGAGCTACGGGTGGCTCCGCAGTGGCTTCTCTAATTATGGCACGTGTTCCACCCCTACCTCTGCTTCGGCCATGACGTCTCGCCGTTCTGGCCTGGGGTACTGGTGCCTTCTCAGCTGCCTCGGCCTGTAGCCTCATAAGTACTAACGTATCTTTACCGATCCACAAGAATCTACTATACTTGCTCATGACTTGTAAGACCTATGCAACCTACTGCTCTAATACCAAGTTGTCCCGATTCGAAATAACCACCGGTCGTTATGCCTCCTAACCCCACTTGCTAGGTAAGCCAATCATAATGCATTTGCGAAAACTTATAAAAGATACATAATAAATAAGTCTGAAAGTCGAATAATCATATATAAATACCAAATTTGTACAACAAATCCCTAGACACTGGTAACACAGAGTCATGAGCTCTAATATATGAATACAAGTTTGCTAATACAGTATATTATCTAAAATAATAACAATAATGAAAGATAGAAAGAGATGCAGGGACTCCAATCAGGATGCATCTCTACCGCGGGTCTCATTCGCAACAACATCCCACAACACTCTGTTGGGTTCGACTGCAGGATTTGAACAATTAAGTGCAGAGTATAGTATGAGTACAAGTGACCATATGTACTCAGAAAGTATCATAACTTATCTCGGTGAAGTAGTGGTAAGAGTGGCCAATGATACTCACTTAATAAGCCTGTACAGTTCATAAATATACAAGTACATAGTAACGGTACAAAATCTAAGCATGAAGTACATGTATATCCAATCTATGTAGATAGAGAAGATATGCACAAGTTTCGTAACAGTTTAATAACTCAGCATATAGAGAAGATGTGCGCCTAGCATCAATAAATCATCACCGGTTTCATATAGAGAATATAAACATAAAAGGCATGTAAATATTCTGTAGATAGTATATAGAGAAGATATACAATAAACATCAGGTATACATCCAAAGTGTTTGAATATAGAGAAGATACGTAAAACATCAAACACTGATCAGTTTTCCATAATCTGTGTGTACATCGGCAAGAAAGAAACATGAAAGGACAACCCTAGGGAAATGGATCCTTATTTACACGCTGCATACATAACTCACGTGCTATAATCATAGCAACTACACATACAATTCACATGTTAAAATAGCTCATCCCGCACGGACCACTCACGTCATGTCAATCCCATCCATTACATAGAAGGCATATACAAGAATACTTGTATATGAACAACAAATAGCAAATCACATACTCATGGACTAATAAAATAACATGCTAAGGTATATGCATGTGCGAAGTATATGACTATAACTCAAATTAGGCGGGTATGACATACAATAATAAGTATCATGTCTAAATAGGAAATAAAAACCTACAAATAATCTCTAGCATGATTCAAGAAGTTCACGTAGTAATACAAATGATTAAAACATGAATCATAGAAAGAACACAATCCAAACGAGGCATAATAGAAGCCTAAAGTCTATTCTTGTCATAAATCATACATATCACCCACATATACGCTCGTTAACTCGTATATATCTCACTTCCCACACGTTCCAATAAGATAAATAAGGTCATATCCTAAGGGTTATTCCCTCACAACACGTTTAGGCAAAATTCCTACCTTGACATGCCAAAATCAACCTTCTAAAATCGTCTTTCCCTTAGAAATCATCTCCAACATGCTCGAATCTAGCCAAGTACAACTCAATAACATCAAACAAGGCTACAGGAATCAATTGCAGAAAATTAAGCTTCAATCTTTAATCAATTCCCAAAGTCAACAAAAGTCAACTCCAGACCCACATGATCAAAATTCGAGTCTAGCAGTAGATCGCGTTTACTCATAACCCCACGAGTTCAAATATAAGTTTAGTTTCCAAATCCAAGTCCAAATAATATCTCAAAACTTTATTTTTCACTCTTTTAGGTTGTAGACAACCCCAAATTTCATCCCAAAATTCCATGTTTTAGGTGTTAATAATCCATATAGATTCATGAAATAATACCATAAATAATTAGAAGCCCCTTACCCTTGGTCTTGTATGAAACTCTCCGAGAAATCACCCATGTCCAAGTGTAAGGTTCAAAATATGAGAAAATGGGCTAAAATCCAAAAATACCAACTATTAACCTAGCTGCAGATGATGAATTTCTAAGTCGCAAATGTGAAGTGGTCCCCGAAGTGTCAAAAGTCACAAATACGACAGACCAATCTCAATTGTGATGGTCACAAATGAGACATTACGGAGCTGGCCTTCCTAGACCCCTTATGTCACGACCCAAAATCCTACCTTAAGGTCGTGATGGCGCCTATCCATACTTTCTAAGAAAGACAACTCACAATTTACAAAATACATTCCATTTCCTTTAATTAACAATGACATATTATAAATAAAGACAAAAATAGTCCAAAAGAGTAATAACATCTGATATAGTCATAACATCCTAAACATGGCCAATATCGTACAACCCCCTAGACTAGGTGGCATAAGTACACGAGCAACTAAAGAAACAGAATAATTCTGTATACATAACAAAGTTGTCTGTAAAGGGACATGGACTCGGGTACTGCAAAATGAATCTATGGGGTGCAGCTCAACCTGAGTTTCCAATGAAACAACATAAGCACAACGGGAGGCTCCGCTATCACCGACTTGAGGATCTACACAAAAGATGTGCAGAAGCGTAGTATGAATACACCATAATCGGTACCTAGTAAGTATTAACTCTAACCTCAAAGAAATATTGGCGAGGCTAGATGCATCTGAATACTTACAACAACACATATAAATAATAGAACTCAGAATAAAAATAGTAGATAACCTCATGAATAACAAAAATCAAAGATATCAAGAGTTGAAAGATGTTAAGCATGTTTATCCACTACAAAAAACAATCATAACATTGCCCAAATATAGTATTAAAAGATAGCATTCTCAAAAAATGGAATCGGAGGTCCAAACTAGCGTTAAGAATGTCAAGTAACAATTATCATCTAAATGAATGCATCTAAGTGAGTCAAGAGTATTTATGCATGCTCAAACCGGTACAAGATCCATCTATCAACCTGACACAGAATCCTTGCTCCGACCACGCTCATAGGGCCCAAAGTAACATAGGTATGCACCTAACTCCGAAGGGACTATAAGGCCCCGTAAAATGTTACCTAGAATCCGGGTTTTCATGGTACCGAGGTAGGCTAATGTGTTTGAAGATTGTAGAAAACGAGTCATGGTACGGACTTTTTGTGTTGTACAATGCATAGTGGAGTCGATAGACGAATTTGCAGAAAATGACGATTTTGTGGTCCATTATGCTATAGAGGATCTGGTTTGCTAACCAGAAATGACCTCATAATGAACCAGAAGTAACTCAAACTTTGAAAACAATTTTTGCTGGCCACATAATGATTCTGCTAGCCGCATAATAATTATGCTATCGAGAAATTACATCGCAGAATGGGCTAGACCCAACCCAGAATTTGAAAATCATTTTGTGGCCATTCTACTGGCCGCATAATCATTCTACTATCGCAAAATTGCATCGGAAAATTACATACCATTTTGTGGCCACTTTGCTGACCACATATTGATTCAGCTGGCCATATATCCGTTCTGCTACCACATAATTGCACCACAAAATTGACTTCGGGGGTTATTTTTGGAAATTTTCGTATTCGGCCCTATTTTGATATAAGGCATTAAGGGGTCATTTTATAAGATATAAATTAATGTTTTAGAGTGAGGGTATAAATTTAGAGAGAGAGGGAGAAGCTCTATCAAATTATACTCTTTAATTCTTGCTCAAATCTTGGGAATTCAAGAGGGAAACTCACAAGACATTCTACTTACAAGATCGAGGTTGCTAGGAGTGTGGGACGTTGCAGTAATCTAAGGAAACCTCAAGCAAGGTATGTTGGCTAAATTTATCTCTTAGAGTCAAATTTCGTGATGGTCCCGCAAGTTTTAATTATTGTCGGCCCATGTTTCTAAATCCCATGTTCCGATTTATTCCTAATAAATTCGAGTATACCGAGTAAGTGTTGAGTTACAAGATTCCTATGCTCAAAACATGTTCCAATTGTTCCTATCCTATTAAGACCTCTACGATAATATGTTCAAGTATGGTTTATGTACTAAAATGTTATGACTACAATTAGTGTTTCAAATGAAGGTCTATTATGCTTAACTTGGAAAGAAACCCAATGTGCTTTAGACTATTATATCTCATATATATATATATATCAAATCCCTATTTCCAAACGCCTTTATTATTGATAAACTATGACAATGTTTGGAACTATTAATATTTCCAATGTGATTTGAGTTCTTACATATTCATGAGTTGAAATTGTGTGCTCCCTTTTTGGGAAAGAGTATTTCGAGATTAAGTGGTGTATCACTCGTTTATGATTTTAACTCGTGCTTCAAATGCTAGTCATATTGCTTCATTCTTTGGGAAGGAATCTGTTGTGCTTAAGGCCTTCATTACTGATGAACCTAAAGTTGTGATTTCCAAAATATTCTATGTGTTGATGTTTATGATGATGATCCTTGAAAGTAAAGAAATGAAAGTATGAAATATGAAATATGAAATACGGTCGACGTGCTAAGAATCATATTACATTGTGGCCACCAGTGCCAATGAAATGGAAAGATATGTGAAAGATTATGAAATAAGATGTAAATACATTGAATAATAAATGCTTTGGGAGTATCACTTAGTCACCGAGGAAGGGTAGGTTGAAATAACCTAACCCCAAAACTACACGTGCCGGTGTAGGAGTGAGTGAGGGGTAAACTCCCCGTGTGAGGTGATAAACGTTTTCCCTGAATATGGGATGATATTGATGTGTTGAGATAATTCCCATTAAATGGGATGAGATGATTGCTAGCGGGATGTGAGGTGACGTCGACCCACACGGTATTGTGGTGAGACGGCTTAGCCGATCGGGCTGAGATCGGACTCCGTGCTAAACGCACGATGGTGTTGTGAGTGGACGTCTCAGGATGAGATGGATTAGACGATCAGACTGAGATCAGACTCCATGCTAAACACACAGTGGTGATGTGAATGGACGTCTTGGGGTGAGACGGATTAGCCGATCAGACTGAGATCGGACTCCGTGCTAAAAGCACGGTGGTGTATCGGTACTAAAGACCTCCGAACTTAAGAATAATGACATTTACTTCAAATCTATCTTTCTCCCAACTTAGTACTTTAATATTGTTTGAGGTTCTCATTAATTCCATGTTTTCTTCCAATTTTACTGTTGCTCGTTCTATTGAAAGGGTATTTAGTCTTACATACTAGTACTGTTCCATATGTACTAACATCCCTTTTGCCGGGGGCGCTGCATATTCAATGGATGCAAGTGGTTCGTCAGCGGGCAGCCTTGATCCTTGTTAGCAGTTACTCTTTATTCAGTAGGTTTTGGTGAGCCCTACTCTGTTCCGGGCTTTATGTCATTTGACGTTGTATTTTGTGCTTTTAGGTATAGCCGGGGCCTTATCTCCGGCACTTGCATACTACCCTATTGTTGTACTTAGACGCTCCGTAGGCAGGTTGTGGGTGGTGTTTGATGTTGGTAATTAAACTAGTAAGTGTTGGTATTTGGCAAACATGTTTTTCATCATATCTATAAACTTGTAATATTTTGGAAATCATAAATGAATTTCCTTTGAGTAAAGGAAAAATAATGTGGCACAATTGACTCTTCTCATGCCTATCACTTGTAATGATTCTTATATTGTTAATGGGTAAGGTTGGGTAGGAGGAATATAGCAGGCTTGCTTAACCGAGGTATCTCGGTTGAGCACCGGTCACGCTCCCCGCTGTCGGAGCGTGACAAGCTTGGTATCAGAGCCTAAAGTTTTAAAGTGTCCTAGGATGTCTCAGAGCCATGTCTAGTAAAGTCCTTTTTATCGGTGTGTTATCGACCAAATCTATAATGGGGGGAGGGGGGGTACTTCGACATATAGGAATGTCATAATTCTTTGATACTCCAGATCGTGCGATAGAGCTTCGGATAGGAAGCTAATTTCCTCGAGTTCGAAGTAATAATGAGGGAATGACCTCGCCATTGAATCTGGTGAGATTGCACGAGAGTTCATTGGGAGAATGTGTCAAGCCAAGGAGAGATTGGAAGAACTTGTATCTAAGGGAAGTGTCCTTGTCCCTATCAATGTCACTGCACCACCGGATCATGTGATGAGAGCACCTAAGAAACGAAAGAGGGTTGTTAGTACCAATAAGCCGGGTTGTTTGATTTGTAAGAAGCGTCACTTGGGGAGATGTTGGATGACTCTTGAAATATGTTACGGTTGCGGAAAGAAGGGGCACAAGAAGAACAAATGCCCTAGGTTGGATACACCTACCTCGGTTTGCCCGATATGCGGGAAGGAACGTTTGATGTCGTGTCATGAGTATGTTAAGCCATGTGTTGGGGGTGGTAGGCTTGGAAAATTCCAAAGGCCCACACAACGAACAGTTACAGAGATTGTTAATCCCGTCGTGAAGGCCTGGAGGAAGGATAAGGGGAATACTTATGATGTATGCAAAAAGGGTAAATATTAGGTCGGTGGGGCAAGTCAGTTTAGCGGACCTCATCCCCATTGTGTGAGTCAGTTTAGCGGACCTCATCCCCATTGCGTGAAGTGTAGGAGATGTCATTTGGGGGTATGTCACTATGGTACCAATGTATGTTACGGATGTGGAGTCGAGGGGCATCAACTAAGGCACTACCCCATAAATCTAAAGTTACCAAGTAAGTCACTCCTTAGTACATCATTCTGAATACCACATACTTTTACTTGTTGTATATGTACATCTATATTGAGAGCCTACATAAATATGGTCTTAGCAAGAATCTGAATCACAAAACATTGCATGTATCTACTCTTTGAACGAGACACATTATTCGTGAAGCCTTTTTATCACATTTATCTTACTTACAACCTCTTGAGGAATCGAGTTCTATAATGATTTCCTTGAAATGAGTTATAACCCTAGGATAATACTTCCCACTTGCTTCCCTAAATCTTCCACAAAGGACTATACCTGATAAGTTTCTTATATAACCTTCTAATCCAAATGGATAACATCTGATCACTTGTGCTTGTGCACACACCATTAAAATATTTACCTACATGGCATTGAATCTAATGTAAATCAGCCTATCGTTAAGGTCTTTCTTGAACCCTAGGATAATACTTTCCACTTGCTTCCCTAAAGCTTCCACAAAGGATTATACATGATAAGTTTCTTATATAACCTTCTGATCCAAATGGATAACATCTGATCACTTCTGCTTGTGAACGCACCATCAAAATATTTACCTACATGACATTGAATCTAATGTAAAGCAGACTATTGTTGAGGTCTTTCTTGAGCCTCTCTCTCTCTCTCTCTCTCTCTCTCTCTCTCTCTCTCTCTCTCTCTCTTGTGTATGTGGCTCATATAGTTTGGATAGTCACCTTGCTCCCTAGGGAACCTTATCATAAACCATGTTCGCTATTTAGTAACATAAGAGCATATCTCAGTAACTATTATATGTGTATATGTCAATTGAAATGGTAACTTGTCTGCATAAGGTTTCTCGGAAATTTTGATTTACACAAATTCATCATAGGAAGATCTTATATCTTCCCATATCAATATAACTTTCAATCCACCTAGATCATACCCCAGTGAGTAACTCACCTTATTCCTAGTATTGTAGAGGCTCATGATGTGGCCGGTACTGTAGCTTGAGAGTTGTTATAGTAGAAACATGTTTAGATCATAACAAGTGTTCATTTTCTCCTTATACCTCTACAACGTGTTCCGACTATGCTTCTTAGTAGTAAATTCAGTGTGTTAGTTTCCCGACCCTGGTTGGAGAACCATGAGAGATTGCGTCCTTCTATATGTCGTTGTAACACTTCATTTCTTATAAGGACCCTTAATTGGTTCTCCGTCAAGACCAAATGCATTTTTGGGGTTATCGTAGCACCATGTAGGCTACTCATGGTTTTTCCATCCTTCATTAGCATCTAAGTACTTTTCAAGTCACAAGACCAGTGGTAAACTCATTACGAACATCTACAAACCTTCCATGATTATCCTATAGTGTCTCCCTGTGTTCCATTATCTTTAACTCTCGGCTTCTAGAATCATTGACTATGTCATTGTCATGTGCGGAGAGTTTACTATCCTTAATGCTCCACATCCCTGGGTGGATAGGATTTATTTGTCTTTCTCCCCGGAGCATCATATTACCCATTAGAACCTTTCGAACTAATGATGTCATTAAAATGATTAACCATGTCAGCGCTATTGGTAGTAAACTTCATGTCTCTTCGGATATAACCTCCTGAAATGCCCTTCTCAGTACATTGATGGATTCTTGTACAATTCCAGCCCAATTTCGAACCTTGTTGTTCCTATTTATAGTAAATCTATCGATAGTTGTAGGTTTAAACATGTCAAAGAGGAAATATCATTCCATGATCGAACATATTGGGTAGGAACTCTATGGTAATATTCATTCTAGCCCATCATAGAATAATGGTTGAAGGTCGCCAAGGGTTTAATTTGGGTGTCCCACATAGAAATTTAGAGTTGAAGAAAGTGAACATGTTATTCTCAAGACTTTCTCCATGAAGATATTATGTGAATTGTTAATAAAGGTAAAGAAGGTGAAGTACACATTGGGTCTTATGGAATCTTGAGAGAAATAGGCCGAGCTATGCGTATGATGTCCCCCATCGTTGTTCTCCATGCACCCGGTATTTTATGTGTCTATGTCCAAGAAGGTAGTTGGGAATCATTTGTCTATTGTTCCGGTGGAAGATATGGAAGGTGAAGTTAATGGGTAATTGGCTTATGAGAGGTACCTAGTTGTCATCCTTGTTAGATAAGTCCGAAAGTTAAGATTGCCTCCGTCAAAGTGCTATGGCCAAGTCTGTGAGTCGAGGAGGTCACCTTGAAGGTCGAGAGTGTTGTGGAAAGAAGATATTCTTACTTGTTTGTAGAGCCAAATGGTCGTGGTTCGAAAGGTGCTTTCTATGTGTTATGACTTAAAATATGTACAGTTCATGTCAAGGTACCACTTCTGTTAATGTAATGCCTTTAATGTTGATATTAGTGTTATTGATATATATTATGATGCTTTGTTGAGTTATGGATGTGTTGTTAGGTTTGTTTTGGTGTTACTCTGGCAGGTTTCAGGAGAAACTCTGCCGAAATTATTGAAACATTTGGGAGTCAGTCAAATTTGGGGGCTTGTGATGTGTGAAAGAAGATATGAATTATGTTGGATGTTTTGGGCGGGTCTCTACTCCTCATTCGAGGATGAATGATCCTAAGCGGGGGAGAATATAAGGCCCCATAAAATGTTACCTAGAACTCGGGGTTTTGTAGTGCCGAGGTAGGCTAATGTGTTCGAAGATTGTAGAAAATGAGCTGTGGACTTTTTGGGTTGTACAATGCATAGTGGAGTTGATAGACGAATTTGCAGAAAATGACGATTCTATGGTCCATTATGCTATAGCGGATCTGTTCTCCTAACCACAAAATGACCACATAATGAACCAGAAGCAACTCAAATTTTGAAAACTATTTTTGATGGCCGCATAATGATTATGCTATCGCGAAATGGACCAGACCCAACCCAGAATTTGAAAATTATTTTATGGCCATTCTGCTGGCCGCATAATCATACTATTATCACGAAATTGCATCGTGCAATTGACATACCATTTTGTGTCCATTCTACTGGCCACATATTGATTTTGCGGGCCACATATCCGTTCTGCTACCACATAATTAACTTCGGGGGTTATTTTTAGAAACATTCTTATCCGACCCTATTTTAATATAAGGCCTTAGGGGGTCATTTATAAGATATAACATGATGTTTTAGAGTGAGGGTATCAATTTAGAGAGAGAGGGAGAAGCTCTATCAAATTATACTCTCCAATGCTTGCTCAAATCTTGGGAATTCAAGAGGGAAACTCACAGGAGCTTCTACTTACAAGATTGAGGTTGCTAGGAGTGTAGGACATTGTAGTAATCTAAGTAAAGCTCAAGTAAGGTATGTTGGCTAAATGTCTCTCTTAGAGCCGAATTTCGTGATGTTCCCGCAAGTTTCAATTATTGTCGGCCCAAATTTCTAAATCCCATATTCCGAGTTATTCCTAATAAATTTGAGTATCCCGAGTAAGTGTTGAGTTAAAAGATTCCTATGCTCAAAACATGTTCCAATTGTTCCTATCCTATTATGACCTCTACGATAATATGTTCAAGTATGGTTTATGTATTAAAATGTTATGACTTCAATTAGTGTTTCAAATGAAGGTCTATTATGCTTAACTTGGAAAGAAACCCAATGTGCTTTAGACTCATATAGCTCATATATATATCAAATCCCTATTTCCAAACGCCTTTATTATTGATAAACTATGACAATGTTTGGATGTGAAAGAAGTGAGAGTGAGATATAAGATGCGGCCATGGTTGTTGTAACTAGTGCATTTGATTTGAATTCATGTTTCATTCATAAATCACCATGCTCTCCTTTATTAATATTTCCAATGTGATTTGAGTTCTTACATATTCATGAGTTGAAATTGTGTGCTGCCTTTTTTGGGAAAGAGTATTTCGAGATTAAGTGGTGTATCACTCGTTTATGATTTTAACTCGTGCTTCAAATGCTAGTCATATTGCTTCATTCTTTGGGAAGGAATCTGTTGTGCTTAAGGCCTTCATTACTAATGAACCTAAAGTTGTGATTTCCAAAATATTCTATGTGTTGATGTTTATGATGATGATCCTTGAAAGTAAAGAAATGAAAGTATGAAATATGAAATATGAAATACGGTCGACGTGTCGAGAATCATATTACATTGTGGCCACCAGTGCCAATGAAATGGAAAGATATGTGAAAGATTATGAAATAAGATGTAAATACATTAAATAATAAATGCTTTGGGAGTATCACTTAGTCACCGAGGAAGGGTAGGTTAAAATAACCTAATCCCAAAACTACACGTGCCGGTGTAGGAGTGAGTGAGGGGTAAAATCCCCGTGTGAGGTGATAAAAGTTTTCCCCGAATATAGGATGAGATTGATGTGTTGAGATAATTCCCATTAAATGGGATGAGATGATTGCTAGCGGGATGTGAGGTGACGTCGACCCACACGGTATTATGGTGAGACGCCTTAGCCGATCGGGCTGAGATCGGACTCCGTGCTAAATGCACGATGGTTTTGTGAGTGGACGTCTCAGGATGAGATGGATTAGACGATCGGACTGAGATCAGACTCCATGCTAAAAGCACAGTGGTGATGTGAATGGACGTCTTGGGGTGAGACAGATTAGCCGATCGGGCTGAGATCGGACTCCGTGCTAAAAGCACAGTGGTGTATCGGTACTAAAGACCTCCCAACTTAAAAATAATGAAATTTACTTCAAATCTATCTTTCTCCTAACTTAGTACTTTAATATTGTTTGAGGTTCTCATTAATTCCATGTTTTCTTCCAATTTTACTGTTGCTCGTTCTATTGAAAAGGTATTTAGTCTTACATACTAGTATTGTTCCATATGTACTAACATCCCTTTTGCCGGGGGCGCTGCATATTCAATGGATGCAAGTGGTTCGTCAGCGGGCAGCCTTGATCCTTGTTAGCAGTTACTCTTTATTTAGTAGGTTTTGGTGAGCCCTACTCTGTTCCGGGCTTTATGTCATTTGACGTTGTATTTTGTGCTTTGAGGTATAGCCGGGGCCTTATCTCCGGCACTTGCATACTACCCTGTTGTTGTAGTTAGAGGCTCCGTAGGCAGGTTGTGGGTGGTGTTTGATGTTGGTAATTAAACTAGTAAGTGTTGGTATTTGGCAAACATGTTTTTCATCATATCTATAAACTTGTAATATTTTGAAAATCATAAATGAATTTCCTTTGAGTAAAGGAAAAAGAATGTGGAACAATTGACTCTTCTCATGCCTATCACTTGTACTAATTCTTATATTATTAATGGGTAAGGTTGGGTAGGAGGAATAAGTAGTCTTGCTTAACCGGGGTATCTCGGTTGAGCACCGGTCACGCTCCCCGCTGTCGGGGCGTGACAAGCTTGGTATCAGAGCCTAATGTTTTAAAGTGTCCTAGGATTTCTCGGAGCCATGTCTAGTAAAGTCCTTTTTATCGGTGTGTTATCGACCACATATATAATGGGGGGAGGGGGGATACTTGGACATATAGTAATGTCACAGTTCTTTGATACTCCGGTTCGTGCGATAGAGCTTCGGATAGGAAGCTACTTTCCTCGTCATGTCTCATTTTCCAGATGAGTAATTCGCGAGTTCGAAGTAATAATGAGGGAATGACCTCGCCATTAAATCTGGTGAGCATTCACGAGAGTTCATTGGGAGAATGTGTCATGCCGTGGAGAGATTGGAAGAACTTGTATCTAAGGGAAGTGTCCTTGTCCCTATTAATGTCACTGCACCACCGGATCATATGATGAGAGCACCTAAGAAACGAAAGAGGGTTGTTAGTACCAATAAGCCGGGTTGTTTGGTTTGTAAGAAGCGTCACTTGGGGAGATGTTGGATGACTCTTGAAATATGTTACGGTTGCGGAAATAAGGGGCACAAGAAGAACAAATGCCCTAGGTTGGGTACACCCACCTCGGTTTGCCCGATATGCGGGAAGGAACATTTGGTGTCGTGTCATGAGTATGTTAAGCAGTGTGTTGGGGATGGTAGGCTTGGGAAATTCCAAAGGCCCACACAACGAACAGTTACAGAGATTGTTACTCCCGTCGTGAAGGCCTGGAGGAAGGATAAGGGGAATACTTATGATGTATGCAAAAAGGGTAAATATCAGGTCGGTGGGGCGAGTCAGTTTAGCGGACCTCATCCCCATTGCGTGAGTCAGTTTAGCGGACCTCATCCCCATTGCGTGAAGTGTAGGAGATGTTATTTGGGGGTATGTCACTATGGTACAAATGTATGTTATGGATGTGGAGTCGAGGGGCATCAACTAAGGCACTACCCCATAAATCTAAAGTTACCAAGTAAGTCACTCCTTAGTACATCATTCTGAATACCACATACTTTTACTTGTTGTATATGTACATCTATATTGAGAGCCTACATAAATATGGTCTTAACAAGAATCTAAATCACAAAACATTGCATGTATCTACTCTTTGAACAAGACACATTATTCGTGAAGCCTTTTTATCACATTTATCTTACTTACAACCTCTTGAGGAATCGAGTTCTATAATGATTTCCTTGAAACGAGTTATAACCCTAGGATAATACTTCCCACTTGCTTCCCTAAATCCTCCACAAAGGACTATACCTGATACGTTTCTTATATAACCTTCTAATCCAAATGGATAACATCTGATCACTTGTGCTTGTGCACGCACCATCAAAATATTTACCTACATAGCATTGAATCTAATGTAAATCAGCCTATCGTTGAGGTCTTTCTTGAACCCTAGGATAATACTTCCCACTTGCTTCCCTAAAGCTTCCACGAAGGACTATACCTGATAAGTTTCTTATATAACCTTTTGATCCAAATGGATAACATCTGATCACTTCTGCTTGTGAACGCACCATCAAAATATTTACCTACATGACATTGAATCTAATGTAAAGCAGCCTATTGTTGAGGTCTTTATTGAGCCCCTCTCTCTCTCTCTCTCTCTCTCTCTCTCTCTCTCTCTCTCTCTCTCTTGTGTATGTGGCTCATATAGTTTGGACAGTCACCTTGCTCCCTAGGGAACCTTTTCATAAACAACTTTCGCTATTTAGTAACATAAGAGAATATCTCAGTAGCTATCATATGTGTACAGGTCAATTGAAATGGTAACTTGTCCGCATAAGGTTTCTCGAAAATTTGGGATTTACACAAATTTGTCATAGGAAGATCTTATATCTTCCCATATCAGTATAACTTTCAATCCACCTAGATCATACCCCAGTGAGTAACTCACCCTATTCCTAGTATTGTAGAGGCTCGTGATGTGACCGGTACCGTAGCTTGAGAGTTGTTATAGCATAAACATGTTTAGATCATAACAAGTGTTCATTTTCTCCTTATACCTCTACAACGTGTTTCGACTATGCTTCTTAGTAGTAAATTCAGTGTGTTAGTTTCCCGACCCTGGTTGGATAACCATGAGAGATTGCGTCCTTCTATATGTCGTTGTAACACTTCATTTCTTATAAGGACCCTTAATTGGTTCTCCGTCAAGACTAAATGCATTTTTGGGGTTATCGTAGCACCATGTCGGCTACTCATGTTTTTCCCATCCTTCATTAGCATCTATGTACTTTTCAAGTCACAAGACCAGTGGTGAACTCATTACGAACATCTACAAACCTTCCATGATTATCCTATAGTGTCTCCCTGTGTTCCATTATCTTTAACTCTCGGCTTCTAGAATCATTGACTATGTCATTGTCATGTGCGGAGAGTTTACTATCCTTAATGCTCCACATCCCTGGGTGGATAGGATTTATTTGTCTTTCTCCTCGGAGCATCATATTACCCATTAGAACCTTCTGAACTAATGATGTCATTAAAATGATTAACCATGTCAGCGCTATTGGTAGTAAACTTCATGTCTCTTAGGATATAACCTCCTGAAATGCCCTTCTCAGTACATTGATGGATTCTTGTACAATTCCAGCCCAATCTCGAATCTCGTTGTTCCTATTTGTAGTAAATCTATCGATAGTTGTAGGTTCAAACATGTCAAAGAAGAAATATCATTCCATGATCGAACATATTGGGTAGGAACTCTATGGTCATATTCATTCTAACCCATCATAGCATAATGGTTGAAGGTCGCCAAGGGTTTAATTTGGGTGTCCGACATAGAAATTTAGAGTTGAAGAAAGTGTCTATGTTATTCTCAAGACTTTCTCCATGAAGATATTATGTGAATTGTTAATAAAGGTAAAGTAGGTGTAGTACACATTGGGCCTTATGGAATCTTGAGAGAAATAGGCCGAGCTATGCGTATGATGTCCCCCATCGTTGTTCTCCATGCACCCGATATTTCATGTGTCTATGTCCAAGAAGGTAGTTGGAATCATTTGTCTATTGTTCCGGTGGAAGATATGGAAGGTGAAGTTAATGGGTAATTGGCTTATGAGAGGTACCTAATTGTCATCCTTGTTAGATAAGTCCGGAAGTTGAGATTGCCTCCGTCAAAGTGCTATGGCCAAGTCTGCGAGTCGAGGAGGTCACCTTGAAGGTCGAGAGTGTTGTAGAAATAAGATATTCTTACTTGTTTGTAGAGCCAAATGGTTGTAGTTCGAAAGGTACTTTCTATGTGTTATGACTTAAAATATGTACAGTTCATGTCAAGGTACCACTTCTATTAATGTAATGCCTTTAATGTTGAAATTAGTGTTGTTGATATATATTATGATGCTTTGTTGAGTTACGGATGTGTTGTTAGGTTGGTTTTGGTGTTACTCTGGCAGGTTTCAGGAGAAACTCTGCAAAAATGTTTGAAACATTTGGGAGTTAGTCAAATTTGGGGGCTTGTGATGTGTGAAAGAAGAGATGAATTATGTTGGATGTTTTGGGCGGGTCTCTACTCCTCATTCGAGGACGAATGATCCTATGCGGGGGAGAATGTAAGACCCCGTAAACTATTACCTAGAACTTGGGGTTTTGTAATGCCAAGGTGGGCTAATGTGTTCGTAGATTGTAGAAAATGAGCTGTGGACTTTTTGGGTTGTACAATGCATAGTAGAGTTGGTAGAAGAATTTCCAGAAAATGACGATTCTATGGTCCATTATGCTATAGCGGATCTGTTCTGCTAACCACAAAATGACCACATAATGAACCAGAAGCAACTCAAATTTTAAATACTATTTTTGATGGCCACATAATGATTATGCTATCGCGAAATGGACCAGACCCAACCCAGAATTTGAAAATTATTTTGTGGCCATTCTGCTGGCCGCATAATCATACTATTATCGCAAAATTGCATCGTGCAATTGACATACCATTTTGTGTCCATTCTACTTGCCACATATTGGTTCTGCGGGCCACATATCTGTTCTGCTACCACATAATTAACTTCGGGGGTTATTTTTAGAAACATTCTTATCCGACCCTATTTTAATATAAGGCCTTAGGGGGTCATTTATAAGATATAACATGATGTTGTAGAGTGAGGATATCAATTTAGAGAGAGAGGGAGAAGCTCTATCAAATTATACTCTCCAATGCTTGCTCAAATCTTGGGAATTCAAGAGGGAAACTTACAAGACCTTCTACTTACAAGATTGAGGTTGCTAGGAGTGTAGGACATTGTAGTAATCTAAGTAAAGCTCAAGTAAGGTATGTTGGCTAAATGTCTCTCTTAGAGTCGAATTCCGTGATGTTCCCGCAAGTTTCAATTATTGTCGGCCCAAATTTCTAAATCCCATATTCCGAGTTATTCCTAATAAATTTGAGAATCCCGAGTAAGTATTGAGTTGAAAGATTCCTATGCTCAAAACATGTTCCAATTGTTCCTATCTTATTATGACATCTACGATAATATGTTCAAGTATTGTTTATGTATTAAAATGTTATGATTTCAATTAGTGTTTCAAATGAAGGTCTATTATGCTTAACTTGGAAAGAAACCCAATGTGCTTTAGACTCATATAGCTCATATATATATCAAATCCCTATTTCCAAATGCCTTTATTATTGATAAACTATGACAATGTTTGGATGTGAAAGAAGTGAGAGTGAGATATAAGATGCGACCATGGTTGTTGTAACTAGTGCATTTGATTTGAATTCATGTTTCATTCATAAATCACCATGCTCTCCTTTATTAATATTTCCAATGTGATTTGAGTTCTTACATATTCATGAGTTGAAATTGTGTGCTGCCCTTTTTGGGAAAGAGTATTTCGAGATTAAGTGGTGTATCACTCGTTTATGATTTTAACTCGTGCTTCAAATGCTAGTCATATCGCTTCATTCTTTGGGAAGGAATCTGTTGTGCTTAAGGCCTTCATTACTAATGAACCTAAAGTTGTGATTTCCGAAATATTCTATGTGTTAATGTTTATGATGATGATCCTTGAAAGTAAAGAAATGAAAGTATGAAATATGAAATACGACCGACGTGCCGAGAATGATATTACATTGTGGCCACTAGGGCCAATGAAATGGAAAGATATGTGAAAGATTATGAAATAAGCTGTAAATACATTAAATAATAAATGCTTTGGGAGTATCGCTTAGTCACCGTGGAAGGTTAGATTGAAATAATCTAACCCCAAAACTACACGTGCCGGTGTAGGAGTGAGTGAGGGGTAAAATCCCCGTGTGAGGTGATGAGAGTTTTCCCCGAATATGGGTGAGATTGATGTGTTGATATAATTCCTCTTAAATGGGATGAGATGATTGCTAGCGAGATGTGAGGTGACTTCGACCCACACGGCATTGTGGTAAGATGGCTTAGCCGTTTGGGCTGAGACCAGACTTCGTGCTAAAATCATGGTGGTGTTGTGAGTGGACGTTTCGGGGTGCGACGGCTTAGCCGATCAGGATGAGATCGGACTCCATGCTAAAAGAATGGTGGTGTTGTGAGTGGACATCTCGGGGTGAGACGGCTTAGCCGATCGGGCTGAGATCGGACTTTGTGCTAAAGTCATGGTGGTGTATCGGTACTAAAAACCTCCCAACTTAAAAATAATGAAATTTACTTGAAATCTAACCAAATGAAATTTACTTGACAAGGTGGGTTGCTCTGATGGTAAGCACCCTCCACTTCCAACCAAGAGGTTGTGAGTTCGAGTCACCCCAAGAGCAAGGTGGGGAGTTCTTGGAGGGAAGGATGCCGAGGGTCATTTGGAAACAGCCTCTCTACCCCAGGGTAGGGGTAAGGTCTGCGTACACACTACCCTCCCCAGACCCCACTAGTGGGATTATACTGGGTTGTTGTTGTTGTTGTNGGCTTAGCCGATCGGGCTGAGATCGGACTTTGTGCTAAAGTCATGGTGGTGTATCGGTACTAAAAACCTCCCAACTTAAAAATAATGAAATTTACTTGAAATCTAACCAAATGAAATTTACTTGACAAGGTGGGTTGCTCTGATGGTAAGCACCCTCCACTTCCAACCAAGAGGTTGTGAGTTCGAGTCACCCCAAGAGCAAGGTGGGGAGTTTTTGGAGGGAAGGATGCCGAGGGTCTATTGGAAACAGTCTCTCTACCCCAGGGTAGGGGTAAGGTCTGCATACACACTACCCTCCCCAGACCCCACTAGTGGGATTATACTGGGTTTGTTGTTGTTGTTGTACTTGAAATCTATCTTTCTCCTAACTTAGTACTTTAATATTGTTTGAGGTTCTCATTAATTCCATGTTTTCTTCCAATTTTAATGTTGCTCGTTCTATTGAAAGGGTGTTTAGTCTTACTTACAAGTATTGTTCCATATGTACTAACGACCCTTTTGCCGGGGGCGCTGCATTTCAATGGATGCATGTGGTTCGTCAGAGGGCAGCCTTGATCCTTGTTAGCAGTTACTCTTTAATCAGTAGGTTTTGGTGAGCCCTACTCTGTTCCGGGATTTATGTCATTTGACGTTGTATTTTGTACATTGAGGTATAGTCGGGGCCTTATCTCCAGCACTTGCATACTACTCTGTTATTGTACTTAGAGGCTCCGTAGACAGGTTATGGGTGGTGTTTGATGTTGGGAATTAAACTAGTAAGTGTTGTTATTTGGCAAGCATGTTTTTCATCATGTCTATAAACTTGTAATATTTTGGAAATCATAAATGAATATCCTTTGAGTAATGGAGAAAGAATGTGGAATACTTGACTCTTCTCATGCCTATCACTTGTACTGATTCTTATATTGTTAATGGGCAAGATTGGGTAGAAGGCATCTAGTAGGCTTGCTTAATCGTGGTATCTCGGTTGAGCGCCGGTCGCGCTCCCCGTTGTCGGGGCGTGACAAGGAGAGATCAAAATTCAAGCGCAAACAAGAGCTTTTAGATCACACATAATCAAATATCCGATCATTATATCCTTTGTGCCATAACCGTATCTGCTCTGCTCGCCTTACTCTTCGTGCCAAATTTCTAGGTCCGAATCAAGTGTCCATATATAAAATGTATTCATGTGTTCAAGGATTTTTGCTAAAAGATGCATAAGGACTTAATAAAACTTATACGGATATGTGCTCATGGAATTTCTATATGACTATGGATAATTCAAGCAATTCAACAAATCAAGAATAAGTTCCCATGCCTTCATAATTAACCATAAACCTAGTCCTGATCTCTAACATGAATAAGAGAGCAAACGTAGTCACATAAGCTAACAAGTCATGAATCAAATGAGCACATAGTCAAAACAAGGCATAAAATATCCCAATTCTACCCCGGTCATGATGTAAACATGGTAAGTGCATTTATGCTCGCCACCACATATATACACCATCTCTGATACCTTAAACACATAGCAATCAGGTTAAATCCAAAGGATTTTTCTCTTAATAAGGTTAGCCAAGAGACTTACCTCCACCTAATAAGCTAAAAAATCACAAAAGATATCCTCAAAAATCCAACTCCAAACGGCTCGAATCTAGTCAAATTAAACCTAATAATGTCAAACAAAACTATAGAAATCGAACCTACACGTTAAAGTTCAAATCTTTAATCAAATTTACAAAGTCAACCAAAAATTCAACCCGAGCCCGCTTTTCGAAACCCAATAAAACTCATAAATCCCAAACACCCATTCCAATACGAGTCCAAATATATAAGTTTCATCCAAAACCGATCCCAAATTGGGGTTCAAGTCTCAATATTCACTTTCCAAAAGTTTTGCCAAAAATCCCAAATTTCTCTTTAAAATCCAAGCTTTTAGGTGTAGTCATTCATGGAAACACACGATATAAAGTAAAATCCAAGTGTAAATTTCTTACCTCCAATGATGTAGTGAATTTTCTCTTCAAAATCTCCCACTATCAAAGTCTATGCTCAAAATATGATAAAGTCGGTAAAAGTCCCAAAATCCCAACTTAAGTATGTTGCCCAAGTAACCACATCGCGATCATGGGACCTACATCGCGATCGCGAATGCCAAACTTAACCAGCTATTGTCCCACTACATGAACGTGGAGAACCAACTATGAACGCAGTGTGCTGCCCCCTATAAGCCTACGTGAATGCGAGACCCTCTACGCGATTGCGAAGGCAGCCCTCCTGCCTGGCGCCACTCCATCTCGAACACGGACCTTGCACGCAAACGCAAAGCTTCTGCTTCCATCCCTCCCCGAATGTGTCCCATTCTCACGAATGCAAAGAAGAAATCCACCTACAACCTCCCCCTTCTATGCAATCGCGAGACAAGCCCCACGATCGCGAAGCACTGTTGGACATTAGAAAACCAACAACTCCAAACAAAGGGGAATCACACCCGAGCGCCCCGGGACCCCGTCCAATCATGCCAACAAGTTCAAATACCTAATTTAAAATTACCCAAGGTCTCCAAATACTACGAATAACATCACAACCAAGAATCAAAGATCAAAATCAATCTCTTAAAATTAAGAACTTCTAATTTGTAACTAAGCATCTGATTCAAGCCTAACCAATCCGGAATCCAACCAAACTTTGCACTCAAGTCCCAAATGACATAACGAACCTATATCAAGTTCCGGAACAACAATCTGACCTATAAGCTCTCCAATCCTACAAATTGCCAATTCTTGGCAAATAGAGCCAAGATACCCTAGGAACCTCCAATTCTAATTTCGAAAATAATCCTAAGTTCAAAATCGTCATACGAACTTGTTGGAACCATCAAAATACCCATCAAAGGTCATTTACGCAAAAGTTAAATCGTGGTCAATTCTTACAACTTAAGCTTTCAAATTGATACTAAGTGACTCAATTCGCTCTCAAACCTTACTGAAGACAAAACAACCCCCTAAGTCTCAAAATCACAAACACACATATAGGAAGCATAAAATAGGGGAACATGGCTCAACTACAAAAGTCGATCGACCGGGTCCTTACACCCTATCGCAAATGTGAGGACCATCCGCATATGCAGACCTCGCATTTGGGAAAAGATCATTGCAAATGTGATGACTGCAACACCAGCAAACCCCAACTAAGCAAAACAGTCTGAAACTAATCCAAACTCACCCGACCCTCTCGAACCCCATTCCAAACAACCACATAAGTAAATAAACCTCATACAAATTCGCTCGTAAGCTTAAAATATCAAAATAACATCTACAATCAAGAATACGGCATCAAACCACAAGTTTCACTTATCTTAAGTCCAAGAACTTTTAAACTTCCAACCAAGCATCTGTCACGACCCAAAATCCCGCCTCAAGGCCGTGATGGCGCATAGCCGAACATACTAAGCAAGTTATCTCGAAGTTAGTAAATAAGGTCCATTTTTATTATTTAACAGAGATAGATAATAATTAAAGATGGAAATAGTCTCAAAACAGTAATTATATGGGAACAAACCCAAGCACGGGCTAAAGACGGCCAACACAATACACCCCCAAGACTAGGTGCCATATGTACACAAGAAAACTATAGAAATAAGATCAAGTATGTATACATGTCAAATTATCTGAAATACAAATAGACAGAAATAATTAAAAGGAACAGGGACTCGGGGACTGTGAAGTAGATCAATGAAGTGCAGCTCACCCTAAGTCTCTGTGAAATTTTCCTAGCCCAATCAAGAAGCTCTGCTAGGACCCACCTGAGGATCTGCACAAAAAGATAAGCAGAAGCGTGGTATGAGTACATCACAATCGGTATCCAGTAAGTATCAAGTCTAATCCGAAAGAAGTAGTGGCGAGGCTAGATGCTTCCGAATACTTACCACACAAGTGCAATAACAGAATTAAAAAATTGAACACTAAGTAACATCATGAATAACATGAGTCACATATATCAACAGTTAAAAAGTATTAAGCATGCTGTTTTGGAATAAAAATAACCACAACGCAGCTTAGATATCAATAAAAGATAACATGCTCGAATAACTGAGTCGGGGCTCCTAATTAGCATATAAGGACGTCAAGTAACAATTCATAGTTAAATAAATATCTCTAAATGAGCCATTAGTAAGAATACGTGCTTAGTCAGTACAAGATCCATGTACCCGGATACACAATCCATGTATCAATATAACCCGATCCATAATCCATGTATCGACCCAGTACAAAATCCATGTACCGACCACACTCACAGGGCCCAAAGTAACATGGGTTATCACTGACTCTGGAGGGATAGAACCAAATACAAGCGCAAGAGGGTTATAATAACATTTTTCATAAATCAATACCCACTCATCATGGCCAATGTGCCATATCGGTACCTCACCCACACGCTTATCCTTCGTGCCAAAATCCTCTATCCAAATCACGTATCCATTATTGTAAATGTATGTATATGCTCGAGAATTACATACAGAAAATGCACAAGGACTTAATAAATATCATACGGATATGTGCTCATGAAATCTCTATGTGACTACGGACAATTAAGCAATTTAACATATTAAGAATAAGTTTCCATGCCTTCACAATTAAATACATGCCTATGGATGATTTCTAGAATGAATAGGAGAGCAAACATAGACACATTAGCCATGTAAATCATGAATAAATGAGCAAATAGTTAAACAAGCACAAAATATTTCAATTTCTACCCTCGGCCATGAAATAAACGCGGTGAACGTATATACGCTTGCCACCACATATACATACCACCCCAACACCTCAAACACATATCAAACAAGTTAAATCCTAGAGGTTTCCCTGTTAACAAGGTTAGCCAAGAGACTTACCTCCACCTAGTAACCTCTAATATCCCAAAATAATAATTCCTCTCAAATCAACTTCCAAACAAGCCAAATCTAGCCAAATACAACTCAATAACGTCAAACAAAGCTATAGGAATCGAACCCAAATGATAAAGATTGAATCTTTAATCAACTACACAAAGTCAACCAGAAAGACAATCGGGCCCGCCTTTCGAAATCCAGCAAAAGAACAAATCCTGACTACCATTCTAATACGAGTCCAAATATATGAGTTTCATCCAAAAGTGACTCCAAATTGGGGTTCAAATATCCATTTTCACTTTAGAAAAGTTTTATCAAAACCCCTAATTTTTCTCTCTTAGATTCCCCAATAAAATTCCAAAATCAAATGTAGAATCATCAATAATAATCAAATCCAATTCAAGAACACTTACCCAATCCAAGTGGGTGAAAATCGCCTCAATCCGAGCTCCTAATCTCAAAATAAGATAAAATGAGCTCAAGGTCCCAAAAATAACAATATATACTTCTGTCAAGTTATACAGTTCGCGATCGCGAGACCAACTTTGCGATTGCGAAGGCCAAATCCTTGCACAGTTGTTGCCCCTTCTTCAAGAACGTGATGTCTATCCACCTACTGAGCCTATGCAAATGAGGGCCTAGCTTCGTGAATACGAATGCATCCCTTCCCCCCAGCATCACTCCTTCACGAATGCATCCTCATCACGTGATCGCGCTGCTTGAGCTCCCTCCTCTCCGCGAACGCGTGACCTTGTTCGTGAATGCGAAGAGGAAAATCCTTTTATCTGCTCCCTCTTCTCTGCGATCACGGGACTAGCTTCATGATCACAAAGCATTGCAATACATCATAAAACCAGCAATCTAAGACCAAGAAGAAATTATCTGAAACCACCCGTAAATACATTTGAGCCCCCTGGGACCCTATCCAATTACACCAAAAAGTTCCAATACCTTATACAAACTTGTCTGGATGCTCCAAGCACCACGACTAACATCAAAATCAAGAATCGACAGCCAAAACATGTGTTAAGCTTCTCTTAAGTTCATCATATTCCAAACTTCAAACCAAACGCTAATGAAACCTATTCCAACTCCCAGAAAAACAAACTGAACATGATAACACGAAAGTCAACTCTCAGTCAACCCTATGAACCTTCCAAACCTTCAAATTTCTAACTTTTGCCAAATAGAGCCAAATCAACTTAGGAACCTCCAAATCCAAATCCGGACATACGCCTGAGTCCAAAATCACCATAAAACCTATTGGCACAATCAAAATACCATTATGAGGTCGTTTACCTAAAAGTTAAATCTTGGTCAACTCTTACAACGACACTAAGTGTTCCAAATCACCCCCATACCTTCCCAAATCCAAACCAATCAACCCCGTAAACTACAAAATAACAAGCACACATACGAGAAACATCAAATAGAAAAATATGGTTACAATACTCAAAATGACCAGCCAGGTCGTTATAACATCTGATTCATGCCTAAACAAATCGGATCGCAACCAAACTTTGTACACAAGTTCCATACAAGAAAATGAACCTATTCTAAGATATCATCAAAGCTAACTACCAGTCAAACTCAAGAACTTTTCAATTCTTCAAATTGCCAACTTTTGGCAAATAGGCTCAAAATCTTCTAGGAACCTCTAAAACTAAATCCAAGCATACGCCTAAGTCCAAAAATACCATCAAAACCTACTAGAACCATCAAACTACCAACCCGATATTGTTCACACCCGATATTCTGAATCATTCCCGAACCCTATGCTAACCAAACCACTCATCCCTACAAGTTACAAAATATCAAATACACATAAAGGAAATATCAAATAGAGCAACGATGTTCAAATACTCAAAACGACCGATCGGATCGTTAAGCTAAAAATGATGTCCGCACTTAGGATTTTGCAACCGCAAAAGTCAAGAAACTGAAGCCCATGTAACTTAGCCATTTTGCAGTCTGCACATAGAAGTATGCGGCCATGCTCTGATTCACAACGTAGTCCGCACTAATGAAGCAAAAACATCATAGAATGAACATGAAGCTAAATTCAAACCTCTCCAAGTGCGGCCGCAAGACTTGAAGTGAGCAAGACTGGAAGTGCGATGGCAATACCCAAAGTGTGACTGCAACTCTACAGTTAAAATGTCCAAAGTGTAGACCGCACTCTCATTATGCAAGGGCATTTTTGGCAGGAACTTCTGGAACATTATAAATAGTATTTTTAGGTCTTTTTAGGATATCTTTTTCCTTAGGATTTGAAGTACAACAGCTTTTGAGTATCTGAGTATTTTGCTTTAATTTGGGAATTTAGTTTAATTATGTTTGTTTCTTCTAGTATTTGTGTTTTTTTCCCATAGCTATGAGTAGCTAGACTTATAACTATGGTTGTATTTTAACCCGAGTGTGTGAAACTTTATGGGTGTTTAATATTGAGCTTTTTTAAGATTGAGCTATTTATTATTTAGCCATTTTTATGCTTAAATTGAGAATTAATAATTACAAACACTACTTCAATCCCTTTTGATTTGACTTTTACTTGAGAAAGAGGAGTTGAGTTTGGGTAATTTGGCTAACAAGGAACTAGACTAATTGAGAATTCGATTAGGCCTAATTAAAGTGAGTAAACTAGAGATAGGTATCTCTTGACTTGGATACAACAACACCAACCTTAATGCAATTCTATTGTATCGAGAGAGCAATTTAAATTAGTCCACATGTTATTTGAGAAACATCAAGTGAGTAATTAGAGTGTGTATCATAATATCTCCAGTCATCCAATCATTCTTAGTGGAATACACCCATCTAGTGGAATACCTAGAAAAAGAATACAATCCTAGACCTTTAATTATATAAGTACTTCTCCTAGTTGATTCTTTCTTATTACATTTTTGTTGAATTGTCTCTAAGATAATAGTTAGTGTAACTCATAGACTTAGTGACTCCAACCTTTGATTGAAAGCTAATTTAAGATATTAGTGGTCTTACCCTTAGGTATCTATCTTAGCACCTACATAAAGCTCCTTGTGGTTCAACCCCGACAATTATTTGGGTTAGTATTGCAATAGCCGTTTCACTTCTCTTTTGGAGGTATGTTTTGGGCGTTATCAAATTTTGGGATTGTTTCCATGGAGTTTATGGTGTTAGCTAGATACTTGGATATGTTTCTTGAATATGTTACATTACTTTCATCTTACTATCATTTGCATAATTGTAGGTTTCCAATGGACAACAACAATGACATTGCAAATTTATCATTGGGACAGGAGGATGGTAATAAGTTCCTAGTTGATATAGTGGCTCCGAGGCAATAAAGAAACTGAAGGGGATGAGGCCAAAATAATAATGTACCTCCACCCACCTCCACCACCATCACAAGCTAGTTTGCACAACAATATGCTATGCAAAATGAAGATTATGCTAGTGCTATTATCCCCCCTCGCATTACGGCGGGCAATTTCCAAATCACAAATACCATGCTCACTTTGCTTGAGCAACAAGGACTATTTCACTGGAACATCATATCAAAATGCTTATAAACACGTGATAGGCTTTGTGGATGCCTGTTGGGAAGCAAGCAAACAAATTTCTCAAACGAGATTCCTTTGAGGTTAACTTTATTCACTTTCTTACTACGGGGAAAAGTCTTAGATTGATTGGAACGCCTGCCAAATTATTCTATTCACACATGGCATGAGTTCGCGGCATAGTTTATGCTAAATTATTTTCACTCGGAGATATGAAAACATTAAGAGATGGTATATTGGCATTCAAGCAAGATAGTATATTGGCATTCAAGAAAGAACCAAATGAGCCACTATATAAGATATGGGAGCAGTATAGAACCATGGTGAAGGAGTGTACGAATAATGACATGACCAAAAGAAGTTTGTGACAAACCTTCTATCGTGGCATCAATACTACTAATCAATGTATGGTGAACCAACTGGTTGGGGCAAATTTCATGACTACACCTTATGTGAAATCTTGAGAGGTATTTGATAAGATAGCGGAGACATCTTTCTCTTAGAAATCTCGAGCTAATGTCTATTAAGGCGATCCTAACATGATCCATCTTCACAAGGAGTTGCAAGATCATGGTCAAGCTATTGCCGATTTTATCATCACCATGACTCAACTAGCCAAAGCATAACTCCAACAAACTCAATCTCCAAAAACAGTTCATGAAATGGAGGGTTTTCATCTGTTGACCAAGCAAAGAGCTAAAAGATATAAATACCAACCTCAAAAGGAGATGTAATCACAATATGATGCATGCTACAGTAAAGAGGGTCACTACCAAAAGCAAAATAAGATGTAATCACAATATGATGCAGGCTACGGTAAATAGGGTTCCTACCAAGAGCAAAATAAGAAAGTTTAATTTGTGAACATTTAACAAAATCAAAAAGGGAATTTTCAAGGGTCCAATCAAGCAATGTAGTCCTTATGACATTCAAGGAAATTGGCACAACAAAAATCAAAGAAATTGGAGAAGAAATAGTCAAGTAAGTTATTTATGCGAAGTCTTATGGGAGATGCCTTGGCATGGTATATCAGTCAAAACTCAGAGAAGTGGTCCAACTGGGTGAGTATGGCATCAGACTTCATGAAAAGGTTTAGATTCAATGCAGAGAATGCTCTAGATATATTCTACATTCAAACCTCAAGAAAAAAGACACATAAATATTCCTTGAGTATTCTACACATTGGAGATCTGAGGCTGCTAAGGTAAGCCACTGCTAGATTAACAACAGATGAACAAGTTATTCGTACAAGCTCAAAACCCGCAATACTATGAGAGGTTGATGGTCATAGACAACCACAAATTTTTTGACATAATCAAGTTAGGAGAAATGATTGAAGAAGGTATAAAGAGTGGCATGGTTACCAATTGTGAGGCTTTTCAAGAAACTAACAAATCTTTACAGTCCGAATGAATCTCAAAGAAGAAGAAAGTGGGTGCCATGATGGTGGCCCAAGGACCAAAATCTCCACTCACTTATCAAGCACCCCCGCTGGTATATCATCAGTCACTCCCAAAATATCACTACCCTGCCACCACCTACAATACCCGGCCAGCATACTATCACTCACCTCTACCTTCCCGGCAAAACTACCCTAAACCTCGGGCCAGTTTCGATCGCAGTCCACCCAAGCAATATACCCCTCTCACTGAACCCATAGCCTAACTGTATGAGAGGCTAAAAGCTGCTGGTTACATCACCCCTATCCCTGCGTTAGTAACCGAAAGCTCAGCCCAGTGGATCAACGCTAACAAAACCTGTGCCTATCACTCTTGCATGAAAAGGCACACAATTCAAGGTGATTCAAATGCTGAGTGACACCAAGGTGATCCAATTGAAAGAGGCTACACCCAAAATCTACAACAACCCCCTTCCCAACTATAGGGGTGATGTGGTAAACATGATTGAAACAAATGAATAATGGGACCAAGAAAGGTCCATTGGTTTTATTTGAGACGGAGATACTATGGTGGCATCCCACTGTATATGCCCTCACCGGTTATGCTGCAAGCCAAGGCACTGTTTGAAGTTGAAGTGGCTATACCTAGGCCACCATTCACTGTTATGGTATCTCTGACCCCTGCTTATCATCGTAAAGTTGTGCCATGGGACTACATGGTTGAAGTCATAAGGAAAGGAAAGGCTAAGGCAGAATAAGTAGAGGCTGCTCAAGGAATGACTAGAACAGGTAGGGTGTATATGCTAGAGAATCTTTTCCAACGAGGGTCAAGTAAGGAAATTGCACAAAACTCACTTTTTTAGAAACAAGTAATGATGATATGTGGAGGAAAGTACATGCTAAGGAATATTCTGTTGTTGATCATTTGAACAAAACTCCTACCCAGATATCCATTCTATCATTATTGCAAAATTCAGACGCACACAAGAATGCCTTGATGAAGTTATTAAGTGATGCTTTTGTGCATGTTGGAATCACTAGTTGAGAGATGGCGAACATGGTGGGGTAAATATTGGAAAACATAAAATAACTTTCCACGAAGACGATTTTCCGCTAGAAGGTTTGAGCCACAACCGGGCATTGCACATTATCATGCAATATGAAGAAAAGTTCATCGCCCAAGTTCTGATTGATGGAGGCTCCAGTCAGAATATATGTCCTTTGACCAGTTTGAAAAGACTGGCATAGGTATACCTGAGATAAGACAAGGGAGCATGAATGTGAAAGCAGTTAACGGGTCATAGAGAGCTATAACCGGAGAAATTGATTTGGGTTTAAAGATAGGTCCAACTGTGTTCGATGTTGAGTTCCAAGTACTATACATCTCTACCACTTACAACCTTCTGCTGGTACGACCATGGATACATATGGTCGGGGCAGTCTCTTCTACTCTACATCATTCTGTGAAACTCGAATGGGATCACCGGGAGGTGGTCATTCATGGAGATGGTAATAATCCCATATTGACCAATAAAGGTGTACCAACAGTTGTAGGCAAAAGTAAGTTAGAGGGATAAACATTCTACAACATTGAATGGGTGAACACCATCGAGAAGGGACAATGGTGAAGTGACAAAGTACTAAGCATGTTACTTTGGCTGGGATACGAGCCAGGATAGGGTCTCGGCCCTAAGCTTCAGAGGATAATAGAACCGATATGAGTGCGGTCTCATAACACCACCTTCAGTCTCGGGTACGACTAGACCGTACAAGAATATCAGGACTAGTCACCTCCATGGAACGATTTCTACTATCCACTACCAAAACCCATACCACCATTATACTAAACATTTCACAAATCTGACGCCACTTGGGGTTCTGAAGAAGATGAGATTCTAGCTAGCATAAGAAGTTTGTTCCTGACCGAAGAAGACAAGGTGTGCAATGTGATTTTGAGAGAGTAGGTTGAGGATTTCACCATCCAGGTGGCAGGAGGTGGAGCTGTGGTAGAGAATAGGGCTGCTACCCTATCCTGGGCTCAGCGATCACCTGGGTAGCTTTGGCAGACTAGCATATTATTAAGACTTTCTAGCATTTAATACATTCAGTATTTTCGTTTTTGAAATAAGTACTCGAGACATCAAATCATGCTTGTTTTGATATAATTTAAGTGTTTATTAATGCACTATTTTCCTTTCATTTATTTATATTACTATCGTTGCATTTTCAGCATAATTATTTCCTACACTGTTGAATCTACAACGATGACATGTAATGAAACAACGTAACACAATGAGAGTGATTGCAGGAATGGGAAAATGATGTAATAGCCGAGGAAATAATCAGAGAAGTAGAGGATTTTGAGAACAGACCCAAATTGAATTTAGAAGACTGAAGTCGTTAACTTGGGAAACTCTGAAATAGTCAAAGAGACCCGCATTGGTATCTGCATATCACGTTCAATAAAGAAAAGTACATCAGATTTTTGAAAGAATATGAGGACATTTTTTCCTAGTCCTATGGCAACATGGCAGGGTTGAGAACATCCATAGTGGCCCATAAGCTACCTACCAACCCAATGTGTCTACCGGTGAGGAAGAAATTTAAGAAATTCAAGCCAGACATGAGTATGAAAATAAAAGAAGAGGTTACCAATCATATCAATGCCAAAGTACTTTGAGTGGTTGAGTATACGACTTGGCTAGCCAACATCATACCCGTACCAAATAAAGATGGAAAGGTTAGGGTATGCATCAATCATAGAGTTCTGAACATAGCACATCCTCAAGGATAATTTTCCACTGCCAAACATACATATCTTAATAGAAAACTGCGCCAAGTATGAACTCTAGTCCTTTGTTAATTGTTTTGTAGGATATCACCAGATCTAGATGGATGAAGGAGATGCAGAGAAAACGGTCTTCATCACGCCGTATGGTGTGTATTTCTATAAGATGATGTCGTTCGGTTTAAAGAACGACAGAGCTACTTCCATGATGGCCATGACTACCCTCTTCCATAATATTATTCATAAGGAGATCGAAGTTTATATGGATGACATTATCATCAAATTCAAAAAACGTCCAGATCACATAGTTGATTTGAGAAAGTTTTTCAATCGCCTACCGATGTACAACTTAAAGATGAACCCCGCAAAATGTACCTTCGAGATCCCTGTCGGGAAACTACTAGAGTACATTGTTAGCCATCAAGGGATCGAGTTAGATCCATCAAAGATCAAGGCCATCCAAGATTTGCCGCCACCTAAGAATAAAAAAGATGTGATGAGTTTCTTGGGCTTTCTCAATTAAATTAGTCGTTTCATAGCCCAGTCGACCATAATATGTGAACCGATCTTCAAGATATTGAGAAAATATGTTGCGTCAAGTTGGACCGAGGAATGTCAAAAAGCCTTCGGCAAGAGTATCTGTCTAAACCTCATGTACTGGTCCTACCAAAGCCCAAGAGACCTCTGCTGCTGTATTTCTCCGTGTTGGATGGAGCATTCAGATGCATCTTGGGACAACACGATGAGATTGGAAGGAAAGAATAAGCCATATACTATCTAAGTAAGAATTACATGCCCCTATGAAGCTCGGTATTCTTTATTAAAGCATACTTGTTGTGCCTTGACTTGGATAGCACAAAATCTGAGACATTATTTTTGTGCATACACTACATACCTCATATCAAGAATGGTCCCCTTAAAGTACATTTTTCAGAAACCTATGCCCATAAGCAAGTTGACAAAGTGAAAAATACTGTCGAGTAAGTTGGACATCGCCTATGTGACTCAAAAGGTAGTCAAGCGGCATGAATTGGATGATCATCTTGCACAGAATCCTGTGGATGGAGAATATGAACCATTAAAGACGTATTTTCCCGACGGGTGGAGATTGTGTTTCCTAGGAGCCGCAAATTTCAAAGGAGTGGGCATCGGAGTTGTCCGAGTAACGGAAACCGGCCAACACTATCTGGTATCCGCCAAGCTCAGATTCCCATGCACTAACATTATGGTGGACGATGAAGCTTGCATCCTGGGACTCAAGATAGCCATTGACATGAAAATCCAGGAGTTGTTGGTTATCGGAAATTCACACCTGTTGATACATTAGGTACTCGGAGATGGGCCACCAAGAATAACAAGATACTACCATACCTATATTGAGTGCAAGGATTGATTAAGCGATTCGCAAAGAAAGAATTCAAGCATGTTCCCCTGATTCAGAACGAGTTCGCAAACGCATTCGCCTCATTGTCTTCCGTCATACAACATCTTGATAAGAATAAAATTGACCCTATCCTGATAGAGATATGCAAGCAGCCCAACTATTGTACGCATGTTGAAGAAGAATTTGATGGGAAGCCGTGGTTTCACAATATCAGGGAGTATCATGATAGGGAAGAATACCCAAAAAGCACTACACATACTCAGAAGCACATATTACGATGACCTGCTAATAATTTCTTTTGGAGTGAAGGAATTCTGTAAAGAAGGACTCCTAACCTTGGTTGTTAAGATGTGTGGATGCCAAAGAAGCATCAAGACTACACGAAGCAATACATGCCGGAATGTGCGGACCTCACATGAATGGGTTCGTTCTAGTTAAGAAGATATGGAGGGCGTGATATTTTTGGATGACTATGGAGACTGACTGCATCACGTATGTGCAGAAGTGCCACCAGTAATAGGTACATGTTAACATGATACGGGTTCTATTTAACGAACTCAATGTGATGAGTTCACCCTGGCCTTTTTCTTCTTGGGGCATAGATGTCATTGTCCTGATTGAGTCTGCCACCTCCAGTGGGCATAGATTTATCCTTGTAGCCATTTATTACTTCACCAAATGGGTCGAAGTTGCCTCCTAAAAATCCATGACAAAGAAGCTCGTATCATATTTCATCCAATATCGTATTGTCTGCCGGTTCAGAGTTCCCGAGTCAATCATCACTGACAAAGCCACCAACCTCAACAGTGTTCTGATGAAGGCCTTGTGTGAGACATTCAAGATCAAGCACCACAATTCTACCACATACAGGCCTCAGATGGATGGAGTTGTAGAAGCTGCCAACAAGACTATTAAGAAAATACTAAGAAAGATGATAGACAACTACAAGAATTGGCATGAGAAGCTACCATTTACTTTGCTTGGATATCGCACCACGGTCCGAACATCAATGGGGTCAACTCCTTATGTAATGATTTATGGTACTGAAGTTGTTACGCCCACTGAGGTAGAAATCACTTCCTTATGGGTAATACAAAAAGCTGAGCTCAGTGACGCAAAATGGGTACATAATCGATATGATCAGTTTGCTCTCTTTGATGGGAAAAGAATGAATACAGTGTGTCATGGTCAACTTTACCATAACATAATGGAAAAGGCTTTTAACAAGAAGGTAACACCTAGGCAGTACTCATCGGGGCAACTAGTTCTGAAGCGAATCTTTCCACATTAGGATGAGGCAAAGGGTAAATTCTCACCAAACTGGCAGGGTTCGTACATGGTTCATCGAGTGTTGACAGGAGGAGATCCCGTGCTAGCATAAATGGACAGAAAGATATGGCCAAATCCCATCAATTCAAATGTCGTCAAAAAATATTATGTCTAAAAATGTATTCGCACTTTCTTCTTGATGTAATATGAACTACGCTTGACCTGATTTCCATGTAAGATGGGATACGTAGGTAGCCTTATGGGTTCTGTTACATTATAATAAAGTCCATTTCCCTCCATAGTCAAGAATTGGGAAAACATTTGAGTTTTATCAGATCCAATATTGTCGCATCAAGAGTCGCCAGAAAAGTATTATCAGGACGTACATCAGATTCGATTCGTCAGAGCTGGGGCAGAATTCAAATTTTGAGGGAGTCCTCACAGTTATATATAATATAAGGAAGTTGTAATGTCTCAAAGCATGTCACAATTCATGATTAGACAGAAAACTATTTTTTATGCATTATCGCGCATTTTAATAAATGCATTCTCTCTATTTTAGTAAGTACAAACGATACATATCTTCAAACTCAATTTTTTGTAATAGCCAAATATTACCTAGGCTAGCTTAAGAGCGTGAAAGTACCAAGAGCCAGAAGCAAGGACAAGACACGGAATCAAAAGCAAGAATCAACCTTTCTCTCAACTTATAATATTTCTTTGAGCACAGGAATATTAGAAACGACATAGTCAAGGATATCATCAAAGGATATACAACGATATCACTATCTTCACATTGGTATATTCTACCAAGCCTAAATGTGAGGAGCTAGGAATTGCTTTCCTTTCTTGCATTTGTATGAGGCTAAGCATTGCTTCCATTATTACATGAGGCTAAGAAGTGCCTTCATCTATATCGGGCTAAGCACTGCCCTCACTATCTACATCGGGTCAAGTACGAACCTCCTACTTGCACAAGGCCGAACTCTGCCTACGCACATGCATAGGTTTAAATATCGCCCTCGTTATTCGTAACAGATTTAGAACGACCCTTCTACCTGTATAAGGCTAAGCTCAGTCTCCACACTTGCATAAGGATAAATATAGACCTCACTATTTGTATCAGGTTTAACATGACCCTTCTACTGGCCTAAGGCAAAGCACTGCCCCGCACCTACATAGGGCCAGACATTGCCATCACTATTTGCATAGGGGTAAGCATCGCCCTCCTACTTGCATGAGGCTAAGAATTTCCTCCGCATATACATAGGGCTAAGTGTTTCCCTGACTATTGCATCCGACCAAGCACAACCCTCCTACTTGCATGAGGTTATGCATTGCCTCCACACCTGCATAGGGCTAAGTGTCGCCCTGACTATTGCATCAAGCTAAGCACGACCCTCCTACTCGTATAAGGTCAATTATCGCCTTCACTACCTGCATGAAGCTAAGCTATGCTTCCTTTATTGCATAGGGTTAAGTATTGCCCCATGTCTTGTGAATAATCAAATATCGCTATATTTTTGCATCTCATAGGCTATGAGATGCAAAGGAATCATCTTCCTTTATCCGAAGGCGTCATAGTCCAAAGGAATCATCTTCATAGCCTAAGGACATCATTCCAAGGCCTAAGTATCTCGAAGTTGTACATCATTATTCAAAGGAGACATAGTCCAAAGGCACCACCTTCATGGCCCAAGGACACCATTTCATAGCCTGTGAATCCTTTATATATGCTTCATGGCCCAGGATGTCATGGTCTAAGGACGTTATTCTCATCATTTGAAGACAGCTTTCATGGTCCGAAGGAAATTTATATAATGTTTAAATTCTCACGCTCACAACTATGATATTATTACTGCTATGTATGTACATATGTTTTTCATTCATTGTGTTTCGAGTTTTGCAGGTAACACGGAAGGTAACCGTTCTTCAAATAGGAGCAATTCTCATTCCGGTTTCCATTCAACTTTACATTCCTTTGATATCCCCAAATAACCACCAACCCATAGTCGAGTGTTTCATTTCCCGTAACTGTTTCCTCAATCACATCGCCTCACGCATCCGTAACGATCGATTCTACATTATTGTTACCCATACTTTCATCTGTAACATCAACTGTTCACGACACCACCCTACTCCAAGGAAGCAGTGCTTCAAAGCATGCAGTCTTTTCATAATAATTCCATAGGCCTCGTTTACCTTTGGATCCATAACTATACGTGGCCTGATTCCCGTAAAATTAAGGATATGTAAGCAGCTCATGAACCAGGGTTCCGCTCCCATATTTTACATCACATTCGGTCAAAATTGATCATCATTTTGATTTCTTTACCCAATAATTCTTTCATCGTTCTAGGGTAAAGAGGGACAGCTGTTGATGCTCAATTTTGCCTCAGGATTCTCCATTTAATCTTTGTGGGTTGTTATATTTTTATAATGAATTTTTATATTTTATAAGTATTATTTATAGGATATCTCCCTGTATTATTACCCCATGACATGTTTAAAATATCAATTTATTACCTTATTACTACTTCATAAGTATATTTCTTAAATGATTATAGGAGTTTTATATAAATAATTTTCATTTATATCATAAATATTTTTTAATTGATTCTAGCAATTTACAACTAATAAATTATTTACTTATTTTCATAAAATAATTTATGATTGACCAATTAGCCAAAATAGGCACATATATTTTTCTAATATTTTATGCATATTTTATGGAATTTCTCTACCATTTCCTATAATTGTATTACACTTTATTTTATTTATGCATTATTTGTAGTAATAGCCTTCACTTTCAGAACAATTATATTTATTATACTATTTATGTCAAAATAATATTTTTATATATTTATAATCATAATCTACTATTTTAAAGCATTTAGTTTCATAAATGCCATTCTTTATATATTTGTTAGTTATTTTTTACAGTTTATTTCAATTTTGTAGGTTTCAAAATTCAGCCCAAATTAGGCTAAAATTCGAACCAAAAAAGTCCAAAACCCTTAGACCCAATGCCTCTTAGCCCAACCAGATGACCCAGCACATTGACCTGAACCAAAACCCGACCTTTGCCCAGTACAGCCGACCCAACACCCCTTTAAATCCCTGCCATTGATCTCAAATGATCAACAACTCACAACCCCACCCCCCCCTCTTTTTCTTATCCATCCAAACCCTTAACCCTAATATCATTTTTCCTCTCACCCGACGCCTCTCATCACCCTCTTTCACGAACCCTAGTGGCCACAGAGCCTTCTCGCCCTTCCCCTTTTATTCCCCCACAAATCAAAGATTTTCTTACCTTTCCTAGGTGCTTACCACTCAAATATGGTAATATTTGGTACTGCTCTACCTATGGAATATCTATTTCTATGATTCGAGTCCAAAGGGACCCGATCTTAAAGATTCTGCAAAATTCTGGCTATGTACATCAAGGGAGAGGGAATATCTCTCCAATTAGGGAACCTCTCCATTGATTCATGCTCAATTAGGGCTTGCGCCATACCCTAATATGTCATGAAATTGGTTTGCATGTGGTCTTTTCCCTTATTTTGTGTGATTGATCCTCTTTCCTTATTTGTTTACCTAATGCTAGTACTATATAAATCCCCCCCCCCCCCCTTT
>AWOL01S0137552.1:113460-163646 GCA_000715115.1 Nicotiana otophora
GGCCCCATAGAGAGCAGCTTGGCGCACTCTCACGAAAACGCGAATATCTCTCTATTCCGAGATCGTATCGACAAACGGTTTTATGCGTTGGAAACTAGACTCATAGATCGTCAATTTGATAGGTAGATCACCCCATAATTCCAAGCACATCGGGATAAAAATGCAGTAACATTTGACCTAAAGTTTAAGTAAAATTATAAACCTAAGTTGCGACAACTTTTATCGACTTTTGTTTCATAAGTCGCTTGACTTCAAAACTTATGATACGGATATTATATGATTCAAATACATTAAAACAAGACCTCTTGGGACAGTTAATCACCTCTAGTGTTACCCGAAAATACGGGTTACAACATCCTTGATTCGTTTAACTTCTAATACTTGTTAACCACTCTTATACACCCTTGTATCGTTTAAGACCAAAAGGATTAACTTTTTATCATCTCAAAGATAATCTCTTCTTGGATTTACGTCGACTAACTTACGGCATGATCTAAGGTACGCGAATTTGGATTGTAACATGTCTTGAGTTACTGAAAGACTATGATATTACCATCCTTTATCATCTAAGGCGAATGTGGTCGCGGATGCCTTGAGCAGAAAGGCCGACAGTTGGGTAGTTTTGCATTTATTTTAGCAAAGGAGAGGCCATTGTCTTTGGACATTTAGTCTTTATCTAACCCTCTTGTGAGATTGGATATTTATGAGCTCAAATAAGTTCTTGCCTGTGTTGTGGCTCGGTCTTCTTTATTCGAGCGAATTAAGGTTCATCATTTTGATGATCTACACTTGTTGGTTCTTGGAGAGAGGATACTATGAAGTGATTCCAAGGAGGTTACTATCGGGGATGATGGTGTTATGCGAATCCAAGGTCTCTTAGGTGTTCCTAATGTTTGGTCTGAGGGAGACAATTCTATAGGAGGCACACAATTCGCATTATTCCATTCCTCTAGGTACCACGAAGATGTATCGTGACCTGAGGCAGCATTACTGGTGGCGGCAGATGAAGAATGACATAGTTGAGTATGTGTCAAGGTGTTTGAATTGCCAACAGGTTAAGTAAGAACACTATAGGCCAGGTGGATTACTTCAACAGATGGTTATACCGGAGTAGAAGTAAGAGCGCATCACCATGGATTTCGTGGTTAGTTTGCCACAGACGTTAAGGAAATTTGATGTTGTTTGGGTCATTGTCGACATACTGACCAAGTCTTCACACTTTATTTCGATGATGACTACATATAGTTCAGAGGGGTTGGCCCAGATTTATATACAGGAAATCGTCTGGTTGCATGGCGTGCCTATTTCCATTATTTCAAATCGAGGCACTCAGTTCACTTCGCATTTCTGGAGAGTAGTACAGAGTGAGTTGGATACCTGGGTAGAGCTCAGCATGGCCTTTCATCTGTATATCGATGGACAGTCGGAGCAGACAGTTCAAATTCTGATGGATTTACTCAAAGCATGAGTGATTGACTTAGGAGGGTAGTGGGATTGATCCTTGACATTGTCCGAGTTTGATTATAACAACATCTATCAGTACTGCATAGAGATGGCTCCATTTGAGCCCGACGAAGCCAGATTATATGGTATTGATTTGGTGAAGGATGACTTGGATAAGGTAAAGTTGATTTAGGAGCGGGTTCACATAGCACAGTCCGGGAAGAAGAGTTATGTGGATCAGAAAGCACGTGATTTGTTATTTATGGTGGGTGAGAAGGTACTTTTGAAAGTCTCGTTGATGAAGGGTATCATGAGGTTTGGAAAGAGGGACAAGTTGAGTCTGAGGTTCGTCGGTCCATTCGAGGTTTTGGAGCGAGTTGGTGAGGTTGCATACAGGCTTTCTTTGCCTCCTAGTCTATCGAGAGTTCATCCGATATTCCACGTCTCTATGCTCCGTAGGTACCATGCCGACAGGTCCCATGTGTTGGATTACAACACAATTCATCTAGATGAGAGTTGTGGTTGTGAGAAGGAGCCAGTTGCCATTTTTGACAGGAAGGTTCGCAAGTTGAGGTCTAAGATTACATCGTGAAGGTCTAGTGGAGGGGTCAACCAGTCGAGGAGGCCACTTGGGAGACAAAGGAGGACATGCGGAGCAGATATCAATACTTATTCGGCACTTTAGGTGTGATTCTAAACTCGTTCCAGGATGAACGTTTATTTAAGAGGTGGAGAATGTAACACCACGATCGGTCGTTTATCTTTCTAGATCCTTGTTCCCCTATTTAAAACTCTCCGTATGTGCTTTTCATGTTTTATGACTTGCAGGGATGGTTGGTTGGATTTCGAAGGGTTCGGGTAGAATTCAGAACACTTAGTTCATAATAGTGGCCTAAGGTGGACAAGTTTTACTTGAGTCAACACTTTGAGTAAACGACCTCGGAATCAGTATTTTAAGGTTTAAATTGGTTCATATGGTAATTTTAGACTTGGTCATATGTTGGGATCATTTTTTAGGTGGACAAGGAGTATTTTGGTGCTTATTGTTGGAAGTTGGCATGTTAAAGGTTTTAGAGTTTTCTAAGTTTGATTTGAAGTAGACTTTGGTGTTATAGTATCCTGTTTTGCATTACAGGCCCGTAAGTAGGTTCATTTTGTCATATCGGACTTGTGTGTGAAATTTGGCATCATTTAGAGTTGTCTATGTATGATTCATCGTATTTGAAGCTAGTTGGAAGAAGTTTGAAGTTTAGAAGTTGATTAATTTGGTTTTGAGGTGCGATTCGAGGATGGACTTGTTGGTATACTTGAATGGGGTCCCAAGTTGCTCGGGTGAGTTTCGGACTACATGGAGCAAGGTTTAAGTTGGAAGATTTTGCTGGTGTCTTGTGAGAATCACGATCACGAAGATGGTTATGCGATCACGGAGGGTTCTGCGGGACTGAGGGGAATTTGTTATATGCAATCTCGGAATAAGCATCGCGATCGTGGAAGGTGGCTTGGCAGTGCTTCACGTTCGCAAGGCTATAGATGCGAACGCGATGGGTTAACGGTTTGGGCCAGGAGGGTAGTTGGTCTTCGCGTAAGAGGAATTGATGGGGCAGGCAAGCGTAAGACTTTGCAAACGCGGCAATGGGACCACGAACGCAGAGGGTTAGGAACTGTGTGCATCGCAAACGCAACCTGAGCATCGCGATCGCGATGAGGGTTTTCTGGGCAGATTGGCATTCGCGATCGTGAGGTATTTTTCGGGATCGCGATTAAGAACCCCTAGGCAAAATGTGATTTTAATATGGAACTTAGGCTCATTTTCCTCATTTTTCATTTGGATTGGGTTATTTGGGGGCTCTTTGGAGGGGTATTTTTATCAAGCATCATGAGGTAAGTAATTTCTACTAATTATGAATTAAATACATGGATTAGGTGAGGCATTTAACATGGAAATTTGTTGAATTTGGGGTTATTGTTGAAAAAACTAGAATTTGGGGTTTTTGTTGAAAAACTAGAATGTGGTAAAAATTGGATTTGGCCACTAAATTGATTATGGAATGGGGTATAAATTATATATTTGAGTTTGTAATGTCATGGGTAACATTATCTTCGAAAATGTCCGCAATCAGGGCATTTATGCCTGGGGTTGACTTTTATTGACTTTCTGAGTAAGGTTGGGAATTGACTTTAATAGTTAAATTATGAGCTTTTGAGCATATATTGATTGTTTTGTACGCTGTTTGACTAGTTTTGGGTTGCTCGGCATCGATTTGAGGTGACTAGTGAGGTTTGGGAGCCGAGTAGTGGTCTTGGAAGCAAGGTTAGTCTCTTTCCTAATCTTGTAAGATGGAATGAACCTCGGAGGTATTTTAATTTTTGTGTGCTACTTGTTATAGGTGCTATGTACGTACGAGGTAACGAGAGTCCGTGCGTAGCTAGATTCTTGTTTATGTCCAGGTTGACTTAGACCTACACCATGCCTTAATTGTATTATTTGAATTAAACTTGTTTGTTTGATTACTTGAAATTTTAACTGGGATGAGGCCAGAATTTATGTATTGACCGAGCCTCTTACTTCGTATTTTGTGGGATATTTGATTATCGGTAGTTCCGTGTCTTATCGACTTGCACTTATCTTCGTGGATGATAGAGTTTCATTAATCTTGAGGGAACGGGCCACCCGCCTTGGCAGTATTGTGAATTACTCTTATGGGATCAAGTCGTTCGCCTCGGCAATATTGTGAATTATTCTTATGAGATCGGTCCTTTCGCCTTGGCAGTATTGTGTAAAACTATTCTTTTAGGATCGAGTCGATCACCTCGGCAGACTCGTGTGTAATACTTGATAAGGAGTCAGCGTGCATATGAGTTTTCCTGACTTGAGATTTGGTATCGTATTTGATATTAGTTGACCTTGTCCCTTCAGGGTAGTTTATGGTATTTAATGATTTCGTAATTATTCTTGCTTAAGAATCATATTATTGATATCTATCTGTCTTGCTACTACTCGTTGTGTTTCACACTTGTCTACTTTATTTACATTGTTATTGGGCCACTAGTAAGTGTCGATGTCAACCCTTGTCACTACTTCTTCGAGGTTAAACTAGTTACTTACTGGGTACGCGTTGATTTGCGTACTCATACTACACTTCTGCACTAATTGTGCCGGTACTGAGACAGGTACTTTATGTGGTCACTCGGGCACATAGCCGCATTTGCTGGAAACCTTGTGTTGAGTTATTTTCCAAGCTTTGACCTGCAGCACCAAGAGTCTCCTTCCCCCTATGTTTATTTTCTTCTGTCTGATTTTATTCCAGACAGTAGATATAGTGGTTTTGTATAATCTACTATATGTTCAAGTACTTTGTGACACCAGGTTTTTGGAATTTCTAGTAGATTATTATGGTTGTACTTAATATTATCATCATTATGCTTTATGTTTATTTCGTACCGGTGATTTAGTAAGAATGAAAATATTTTAACATGATTTCTAGACATATTTCCACTATGTCAATGAAATTCTTGATTTTAAAGGTTTTATGAACGGATAATTGTGCTGGTGGTGAACTGTTGGCTTGCCTAACGGCAGCGTTGAGCATCATCATGGCCTATGGTGAGAATTGGGTCGTGATATCAAGTCACCCACCACAGACATACACATGATCAGCTATCTAACTACTAACACATTTCCATTGTACACAACTCCTAGAGATAGTTTCACCTCTCAAAATCCAATCTTTATACCTCAAAAGTGCAAGATTCCTTATCCTAGTGAACATGCCTACTCAAACACAACTTTGAAGTCGCACATGCGAGCATCTCGAATGTGTATTTCATTAATTCTTCCATGTCAGACAACTAAAATTTAAACTTTAATGACTGACTATCATAAAAAAGTCGTAGTGCTTAGTCGAATTATCCATAGACCCTATATGTATTCATCCTCCACAACACATTCCTTTTTCTCGGTGACACTAAAATCATCATTATTATGCTTCTTAAATAACTCAAATCATTTGCTCTAACTCTAATCCCAATCCTTCTTCCAGAAGACGAACCGCGGCTTTACGAAGCAACCCATACCTCACAGTCCTCACCACACCATCCCCACATGCCGCATCTAAGTACAAGCATCCTATTAACTACTCCAAGTCACAAGTAGGATAGACCTCGAGCTCTTAAAACCCCACTTATACATAATCAAACCACTGGAACTGAATCTCTCCAAGTCAACCAAGTCATGCAAATTGCCAAACCAAAAAGTCCTACCACAAAAGTATCTGTAATGTCCCATCATACCAAAGAAACTGATCATTTCTGGTACCATGCTGGTCCTAGCCACTGCAATGCTGACCCAACTTCTTCAAATTACTCTTGGCTTGACTTCAACGCATCACTTTTCTTTCCTAATACAGTGTGTTCTTTAACATAAACCCATCCTAAGTAACCCCAACGTGAAATTATGTCATCCTAAGATCCGTAAGCCATTTTATTCCCTTTCATGCATCCAAACTACTTCAAATAGAAATGTTATCTCTAATGAGTCTTTCAATAATTTGAAACTATTCTGTTCATCTCTCTAATGCTACATTGTAGAATCAATGATGATAAATAAGTACTCCTAGCCTCTACCATAACCCAATACAAATCTCAAATCCCTAACCGCACGAAGGATCCGGTAAAACCTTAAGTACCATATCTTGGAACTTGAACCCACTAGAACCATTCTCAAGAGTCGTGTGCTCTACTCCACTCCATGATGCATAGCCAATATGCACCGAATGACTTATGCTCCATTAGCACGTAAATACTCTAAGAAGCAGCCTCATCCTTAGGAAACCGAGTAAATCCTTTCCCTTTGCACACTACATCCATAACGAATACCAAACATGAGTCACCCCACAATTTCTATATATATCAATAAATATAGTGCATCATGCATCCAGCAAATTCCTTTCCCAAATCATCCTCAATGTTACCCTTCTCAAACTATAGCTAATCCACAAGCATAATCCTGGTCCAGGAACTACAGTAAAATATGCCCATATGCTTGTTCGTTGATGGTAGACTCCCCCACTTGGTTTCAAGCCATAATCACACCATTCGATGATCCATAATAACTTTTTCCTACTTATGTCACGCCCCGACTTGGGGAAAGTGACCGGCGCTCAACCCAGATATCCCAGTCAAGCAAGCCTACCTGACCCGACCTTGCGCATGAATAAAGTGAGGATGTTTACCATTAGTTAAACAATAAGAGGATTTCATGATTAACACCAATTTCATTACCATTAGTTACATCATTTACAATTCCCAAAAATACATTACACATTCATAGTTTAGAAGTGGAACCTTGTGATACAAATACAACATTTCTAGTTAAACTTTCCAAAACCAAGATATAACCCACACTATGTCTACAGAGACTTTAATGGATACAAAAGAGTAATATGATGGTGTCGGCAACAAGGCCCCCAGCTATACCTCAAAACACTATACATAAGAAACAAAAACTAAAAGACCCCAATATGAAGTGGGGCTCACCAAGTCAGTTGAGAAGAGGGTTTACTGCTATCACTGATCGATGCCGCCTGTTGTGGAACCACCTGTATCCATTAAAGATGCAGCGCCCCTGGCAAAAGGGACGTTAGTACATATGGAATAGTACTAGTATGTAAGACTAAACACCCTCTCGAAGAGTCGAGTAACAGTACAAAGAGAAACAACATAGGATCAAGGAGAGCCTCAAAAATTATAAAAGCATCAAGTAAAGAGAAAGACAAGTTCTCAAGTAAATATCAATATTTTTAAGTTGGGAGATCCTTAGTACCGATACACCACCGTATTTTTAGCAGGTAGTCCAATCACGGCCCGATCGGCTAAGTCGTCTCACCCAAAAACATCCAATCACAACACTACCATGTCTGCGGTATGGCATCTGATCTCAGCCCGATCGGTTAAGCCATCTCACCACAATGCCATGTGGATCGACATCACTTTCCACTAGAAAATATCTCATCCCAATTAAGGGGAATAATCTCAAAACATCAACCTCATCCCATTTAAGGGTAATAATCTCAACACATCAATACAGAGATTGTACCCCTCAATCACTCCTACACTGGCACGTGTAGTTTTGGGGTTAGGTTATTTCAACCTACCCTTCCTCGATGACTAAACAATACTCCTAAAACATTTATTATATAAAGGAGTTACATTTAATAGTCTTTCACACATCCTCTTCATTTCATTGGCACTATTGGCCACCAGTGTAATTCTCATTCGTGGCACAATGGTCACATTTTATATCTCATATTCACTTCTTTCCTTTCAAGCTTCATCATACATTATCAACAATAAGAGCATTAGAAGTCAAGACTTTAAGTATATATTCGAGCAATAAGAGTCTTGAGCATATTGAGTTTTTCTTCCACAATTAGGCATAATAACTTGCAATCTGAACATGATTTTAAATCACGACACCTTTGATACATTGATCATACTTGGATACATTCTCGAAGGAGATCATGTTATGATAGGATCAATTGCCACACATTTTGAGTGTGTGTGTGTGTGTATATATATATATATATATCCTTCAACATAACACTTAATTGGAATGATCAAATTTGTTAGCAATGATTTGAAACTTAGGAATTAGGAACTTAGGCCAATCACACTTGAACCTTACGAGAACATCATGGAATTCAGCTCTACAAGAGAAGTTTAGCCAACATACCTCGCTTGAGCTTTCCTTAATATACTACAACGTTCCGAAATTCCTAGCGACTTCAATCTAATTAGAGACATGACAAAATGGAACCATAATTAGGAAGAGATTTATGAGTTCAACCCACTTATACATTTTATCAAGCACTAAATGTGCAATATGATTTCAAGGTTCTTTTATGGGGGATTTCCTTCACCCCATAACCAATCCAACACCAAGAGTTTACCTATACAAGTTCCATGACCTCCCAACCATCTATATCGGTACATGCATGCACAAAGAACAACTCCCATACCCAACAATCATACTCCTTATTACCCAATTTCTACCCAAATTCGAAATTGAAATCTAGGGCTAGAACCTTACCTCTTTAGTAGACAATTTTGCAAGCTTTCCTTGTGAATTCTCTAAGGCTTGAGCAAGGAATTGAAGTGTGGAGATGTTAGTGACTTTCCTTCTCTCTCTATCCCATTTCCCCTCTCACTAAAATATCAAATTGTTGCATTCTAAACAAGCCCCAATGGCTTTTAATCAAAATGGGGTCAGGTTATAAAAATAGAAAATGGACCCTCAAAACTCAACTCTATGGTCGCAGAGTGAACCACAGAACAGGTATGCGGCCCGCGAAGTGGACCACAAAAATGGTCCCAAAACCTGGGTTGAACGCTTATGCGGTCGCATAACATACCGCAAAAGTTTCCCTATGGAATTTTTTATGTTGCATCTGCGATGAATGTGCGGCCCACAAAATGATTATGCAGTCGTATAATGGACCGCAAAATGAATTTCAAAAATGGCTTTGGTCTTGTTGTATTCTAAGGCCGATCTGAGGTCCGTGAAGTGATTTTGCAGTCTCATAGTGGACCGTAGAAGTACCATGTTATACAAAATTATTCTTCCAACTCCCCGACGCACTGTACAATCCATAAAGTCCGTACTCTAAAGCCCCAAACACATTAGCCTACCTCAGCACCACCAAACCCCAGGTCCTAGGTCAAAGTTTACGGGGTCTTACACCTTAACTATCATGATCTCACACTTTTAATCAGTTGAACTTCTCATAAGCTCATATAACACTAGTTATCACACATTCAAAATTATTAGCTAGAACATATACTCATCCTTGTGACAGTTATGCCAACTTCCTCAAATGATCTGAACTCCCATTGTAGTACATACATTCCACTAGATAAAAGGAAAACTCTTCATAAGAGCCTCATAAGAAATCATACAACCTTAAACCTTCTCACAAGAGATGTCCATTAGCCTCAAATCGACATCGTTCTATGACCTTACCGTTGTTACAACTACTATGTAATTAATTGATCGTCCCGAGTCAACACTCGTAAACAAGATATAAGAATCCACGTCATTCCACAAATGAACAACTAAAAGGTCCATCAACACACTCACAACTCAAGATTGTATTGCAAATCAATATGATAATCAAATATCCATATCCTCTTTGAATCTTAAGAAAATCCCTCTCGTCACCTCCAAACTATCTAAGTGTAGTCCTTTGTCACATAATGCTCATTACATAGCTATCTTGCCGCTCACTGAGCCATCAATCCCACTCCTAGGGACACTATCGTACATAAGAGCCAAAACATCACATACTGACACAACTGAATCTGCTAAGCCAATATTGCGGTCTAAACCTGGCCTCAAGTCCTTTAGACTGGCCTATCTTCACACCACATGAAAACATCTCGCAGCGCATAAATGACATCACAAGTTGTTCGTGCATAACTGGTATCTAGTACTCAATATCGCATTCGAATGAATAAATACAACGAGGGTTTAAACTTTAAGCTGAAACAAAGCATAAGATGAGGAATGAAAGAGTGAGAAGTTTCTTAGATGACACGTAGCCTCTCGAAGATAAGCATGGATAACGATCTCCAATACTCTTCTAGACATTTGCTCATGACTCGTAGAAACTATGAACCTAGAGCTCTGATACCAACTTATTATGACATAACTCCCACATAGTCATGATGGCATCTAGCCTAACGTGCTAGGTAAGTCAAACAACATATAACACAACTCAAATCAAAATCATCAATAAATAATAAATAAGATTTTGGAAATCAATACAACTATCTCAAAGACAGATAGTACAAGTCCTAAACTACCATGAACAAAGTGGTAGCTTGTAAATGGAATGCTAGTACATCTTCAATGCTAGCCTTTGTTATCTACGACAGCTCAACTCCAAATTCTGCAAGCAAGGTGCAAAAGTATAGTATGAGTACAACTGATGCCACGTACTCAATAAGTATCAAGACTAACCTCAATAAAGTAGTGATGAGATTTAGCCAAAATATATTCACTTTATATAACTTGTGTAGCTCAATAGCATGTATAATCATAGAGGAATATCCATGAAACAACCAACGAGAATAACGGGTATCAAATATAAGGTGCAAAATTTGAGAAAGTTATAAACATGCTTCTGAATACCCAAAGCATATTCAATTGCACCAAATCCACATGTTGATACAATTTGCGCAAACTAGCTTTTATATAAGTACTTCTACAAGATCACAACAAGGACTAGGTATGATAAAGTCTTAACATGTACATCAAACCCAACATTTCCTAAGTGTCAAACAATCCGCTAACAAGTCCCATGCATACGAAAGATGTGTAAATGTACATATGTTAATAATATGTATAAATGTTTCTACACAAGTCTAGGCTGACAATTCATGCTCAAGACAGTCCTTTACTTAGAATCAGTGCCAATACACACACACACAGTGCTCATACGGCCCAAGGTACAATGGGTGATTATCTAACTCCGGAGGGATAGATCCATATCCAAGTGCTATACGGACAACTCACGTGCTATACATACAACTCATGTTCCAATAATAGTATCACTCGCACAGACAATTCACGTGCCTTAAATATACTAATATGCACAGACAACTTACGTGCCAATACTCAATATCAATATCACAATAACCGTACGGTAGAAACCTCATTCCATAACCATCTCAATTGCATAAACAACTCATGTGCCACAATCTTAGTCCATATAAGAGGACTATGCAGAGATGTATGCATATGAACAGAGATAAGCATGAATAACGCACACGGACAGAGAAATAACCATGCATGGATATATGTATGTATACAAGAGATGTTCTCAATGCATGATATGTGGCTAAGTGTAACATATGACTACGATCCCAACATGTAATCCATTATCCAAATAAGCATCAAAAGTCTATAATATCTAACACGAATAAGGAAGCTCAAGTATTCATATAATGGTTTAAGGCTTATCACAAGAATAACATATGTGTTCATAATGTAATATGTGACTACTGCCAAATCAAGTGTATCAACAAATCTCAAGAATAACCCATCTGTCTCAAATAGGTTATCATAAGGCAAACCATGATCTCTAGCATGAATAATTGTGCTAGGTAGTCATAAGAATCAAATGGAGCATAATTCAAGAAGAACTCGCATCCATTTAAGGCATAAAGAACCTAGAATCTAGCCAAGACATGATATAACCTTGGTTTTCTCATGTAAACGTGTCATCTAACATACACGTCACCCCCAAAACACGTAGCACCTAGAAAATAATTCCATTTTTAGAAAACAATCCCTCAGGTTGAGGTCAAGCAAGATACTTATTATCTAGTTGTTCATCACCAAATCGCATATAAACTTCGTTCTTGCTCTCCAATCATGCAAATCCAAGACAACATCATCCAAAGAGGTCAAACAATGCTATAGGAAATGACCCCAATCAATAAAGCTTTAGCCTTTGAAATATTTCTAAAAGGTCAACAAAAGTCAACCCGGTTTTACATGCCCAAAATCTGAAACCAAAACCAAATCTCCTTGACCTATAACTTACCGAGTCTAAATATATAATTAGTTTCCAAATTGGTGCTCAAGACCTCAAATTACACTCTCTTAAGCTGTAGATAAAACCCCCAAATTGCACTTTGAATTTTCATGTTTTAGGTGTAGATATCCATAGGGAATTAAGATACATGATCAAAATTACGTAGAAATTATTTACCCTCAAAATATGGGTGAAATCGATCTTCAAATCCGCCTCTTCCCGATCTCCAAAACTCAAAATAGTGAAAAATCAGCAATTCCAAAAATTCTAGACAGCATATACCCCTGATAGCCTATTTTCCTTCTTGATCACGACTGAGACCCAAACGATCGTGATTCACAAATGACTCGGGCAAAATTTCCTCACACGCAATTACTGATTACCCCCACGCTATCGCATTTCACAATCTCCGCACCTACCGCAGTACCTCTATGTGAATGAGGACATACACACATGATTATAAAACTTCATTAGCAACCATACACAAATGCAAAGCTCACACGCATTCACGATGAACCAACATCCTCCTGCCCTAGCCTTCTATGCAATCGCACTTACTTTTTCTGTGATCGCGATATACTACATGGCTACACTTCGCGATCGTGAAAATCTTCCCATGATCATGTATCACCAGACTTGCTGCCTCCACCTCCCTTCTCCGTGATACCGATTCACTGCAACACACCCGAAAAATTGCATATTCCAACTTGGTCGGAAATGGTCTGAAACCACCCCGAAACGCACCTGAACCATTGGGATCCCATCTAATCATTCTAACAAGTTCATATAACTTATTCAGACTTTTCTAAAGTCTCAAAATACAAAAAATAATATCAAAACCAAGAATCGCACATATAACCAAAAATCTTTTAACTTTCATAAATTCAAAATTTCAACCTTCAACTAGAAGTGTCGAATCAACTCTGAGCCACCCAAGGCCTGAACCAAATATAGGTACAAGTCTAAAATAATCATATGAACCTATTAGAACCTTCTAATAACCAATCCGGAGGCTTTTACATAAAATTCAAACCCGAACAACTCTTCCAACTTAAAGCTTCCAAATTAAGAATTACTTCTCCAAACCACCCTAAACCTCTTGGAAATCAAAACTGCCTATTAGTTAGGGATAGTAGACATACCTCTTGTAGACCAAATCTTGAAAGAGAACTTTTGGGGGGTTCTTGAGATTTTGAAGAAATCCTATGGAATCCAATCAAAAACTTGTTGTAACTAGTGATTGAGAAGGGAAATCATCATAAAAACACAATTAAAAACTCACCTTAGGTGTGTATTGGAAGACTTGGCCAGATGGGTGATGGAGAGAAAGCCCAAGTCTTGAAGAAATGACTTAGCCCCTATCTCTACCCATCCTTGGGGTTATTTAATAGGCTCCTACGTGTGCGTCTGCACAACTAGGCAAGTGGTCACACATCTGGCCACGCACACAAGGCAGAAACTCCCAAATATGCGCGGTCGCGCATCTGGGCGCGCATATGACATAGGTCCAGTAAAGTGGCCATAACATTCTGTGAAAATATCCAAATGAAAAACGGTTTGATGTATTAGAAACTAGACTCAAAGGGATTTAATTTGATAGGTAGATCACCACCTAAGTCATTATATTGAGGTAGTTCTATTCATTTGAAGTCGGGTCTTGTGCCAATTGAAACATCATTTACACTAAATCTATCCAACTTGTTCCACACAAGTTCTTGCCATTCACAAAACTCCTTAGTATGTTCCAACACACCTTAAACATAGATTATCAATTCAAAATGATGTGGCTCTATCCCATATGTCTCCTTTTAATACTCAAATATGTTATTCCCAAATACCGTTGGCGCACTTTAAAATATTAAATCCTTAGGAAATTTTTACGGGGCCTTACACACCTACACCCCCCAGGTTTGGGGCATGACAAACTTGATATCAGAGCAATTCTATCCTAGGGAGTTTACAATCCGTGTCTAGTAGGGCCTTGTTTATAGATGTGTTGTGCACCACATTATATAAACATAGAACTAAAGGGCATTTAGGAGTTAGTTACCCTTCTTTCAAATCTAAATCGTGTTGTAGAACTGAGTTATAGGAAATATGAGTTAAACTTACGTATTGGTGTTTGCATATAGATATGAAGGTCATAAAGAAGACTACGGCTAGTCAGAGGAGAGACACAACAGCGAGTGAGGGGACCAGCAGGGTACCCTAGTAGATGGGGCCCAGTATAAGGCCCAGGGCAAGACCCCTACTCGGCCATTACCGGCTCCTCCACCACCTGAGGAGATTCCTAGGGATACCACATATCCAGTTCCCCCTCCACTTATATCGGATCAGGACTTGAGGAGTGCGGTGCATTTGCTGACACAGTTGGTAATTACCCAGCAACAAGCTAGGGCATCAGCTAGTGCAGGATCTTATGAGGGGTATGTGAGTTCAAGGATCCGAGAGTTTATTGCATTGATTACCCCAGAGTTCACGGGGACAGATCAAATGGTGGACCCGCAAGATTTTATAGATCAACTTCACAGGATCTTTTGGGTTATGCATGCCACAGAGAAAGAGGCGGTTGACCTGGCATCTTTTCGACTCCGAGATATAGTTGTCCTTTGGTACGAGGGATGGGAGAGGTCTAGGGGATGTGATGCACCTCCAGCTATTTGGGAGAATTTTTTAGATGCCTTCCTTTACCAGTACTTACTATGGGAGATCCGACAGGCTCGAGTAGATCAATTTCTAGCCTCAAGTAGGTCAGTATGAGCGTTCGAGAGTATAGTCTCTGTTTTGACTCATTGGCCAGATATGATCCATCCATAGTGGATACTATGCAGAATAGGATCCATAGGTTTATAGTAGGGTTAGCCCTAGTATTGACCGAGCCATGTGTCACTGTTGCATTGAAAGATAGTATGGATATCTCCCGGATTCAGGCATTCACCCAGAATATAGAAAGGGGCAGGCGTCGACAGCAGGGTACAAAGAGGAGTGAGCAAGGGTAGCGTAATAGGATGAGATTTGTCAGGTATCAAGAGCAGTATCAGGCTAGTTATAGGCCCCAGTACTTTTGACAGCTACCTAGGCCTCCACTACCTCAGTTACAGGGTTACAGGTATGACTGTTATGCTCAGTCAGGACCAGGTAAGAGCTCACGTGCGCCGGGTTCGCAGCGACAGCGAGGTTGAGGGAAGACATTGTCATTTTTGCCACGGTGTCACATTTGTGGTAAAGGACACTTGGGCCAATGCCGAGCAAGTTCCTACGCTTGTTATACATGTGGTCATTTGGGGCATATGATGTGATATTTCCCAAATAGAGATTCTGGGGGTATGGCACAATCAATGAGTTCAGTAATAGGATCATATATGTTTGTGCATCCTTCAAGGTGCGAGTCTAACTCTTCAACTGGTAGAGGTCGAGACAGATGTAGACGTTCCAGTTCAGGCGGTAATCAGAAATGTATCTATGCTTTAGCGGGTCGACAGGACCAGGAGTCTTCATCATACGTTATGACAAGTATATTGACCATTTTCTCTCACGATGCTTATGCCTTGATAGACTTAGGTTCTACTTTATCGTATATTACCCTTTTTGTCGCAGGGAAGTTTGGTATAGTGCCTGAAATACTATGTGACCCTTTTGTGGTATCTATACCGGTCGGAGAACTGATTATTTCTAGAAGGTTTTAGCGAGGTTGTACAGTGATAGTTTGTGGTCGTCAGACCTCAGCCGATCTAGTTGAGCTAGAGATGATGGATTTTGATGCTATCTTGGGCATGGACTGGTTGGCACCTTGCTATGCCATAGTTGATTGCCAAGCAAAGGTAGTCAGATTTCATTTTTTGGGTGAGTCATTCCTTGAATGGGTAGGTAATACAGTGACACCCAGAGGTAGGTTTATTTCCTATCTGAAGGCAAGGAAAATGATCGCAAAAGGGTGCATTTATCATATTGTGCAAGTTAGAGATGCCGATGCTGCGATACCTACACTTCAGTCCATTCCAGTAGTCAGAGTGTACGCAGATATGTTTCTAGATGAGCTTCCAAGTATTCCTCCAGAGCAAGAGATTGATTTTAGCATCGATTTGCTTCCGGGAACTCAACCAATATCCATCCCTCCGTATAGAATGGCACCTGCCGAATTGAAGGAGTTGAAGGAGCAGTTAAAAGATTTGCTAGAGAAAGGTTTCATCAGGACCAGTACCTCACCTTGGGGTGCACTGGTATTATTTGTGCGGAAGTAAGACGGCTCGTTAAGGATGTGTATCAATTATAGGCAGCTGAACAAGGTAACTATTAAGAACAAGTATCCACTTCCAAGTATCGATGACTTCTTTGATCAGTTGCAGTGGGCTAGATGCATTTCAAAGATAGATTTGAGGTCGGGGTACCACCAGGTCAAAGTTTGGGAGAAAGATATTTCGAAGACAGCCTTCAGGACCCGATATGGCCAGTTCGAGTTCCTTGTCATGTCCATCGGGTTGACAAATGCACCCATCATATTTATGGACTTGATGAATAGCATATTTCGGCCATTTTTAGATTTGTTCGTGATAGTATTTATTGATGATATTTTCTTTTATTCATGTTCAGAGAAGGAGCATGTGGACCACCAATGAGCGATACACCAAATCCTCCGTGATCGTAAGTTGTATGCTAAGTTTTCTAAATATGAGTTCTAGTTAAAATCTGTAGCATTCTTGGGGCATATAGTATCTGATGAAGGTATAGGTAGACACTCAGAAGATTGAGGCCGTGAAATCCTGGCCTAGACCTACTATTCAGACACATGTTTGTAGCTTTCTAGGCTTAGCATGATACTACTGGAGGTTTGCAGAGGGTTTTTCTTCCCTTTTGGTACAATTGATGAAGTTGATGCAGAAAGAAACTAAGTTTCAGTGGACAGAGGCTTGCGAGCAGAGTGTCCAAGAGCTTAAGAACAGGTTGACCTCAACTCCATTTCTAACACTTCTAGAGGGTCCAAAGGGTTATGATGTGTATTTTGATGCCTCGAGTGTCGGGTTAGGATGTGTCCTGATGCAACATGGGAAGGAAATTGCATACACTTCAAGTCAATTGAGGAAGAACGAGAGGAATTATTTGACCCACGACCTCGAGTTATATGTGATTGTCCATGCACTTAAGATATGGCGGCGTTATTTATATGGTGTTCATGTGGATATATTTACATATCATAAAAGCCTGCAATATATCTTCAAGCAAAAGGAGTTGAATATGTGACAAAGGTGATGGCTAGAGTTATTGAAATATTACGATGTTAACATTCTCTACCATGTTGGGAAAGCTAATGTTGTAGTTGATGCGTTAAGTCGCCGATCTATGGGTAGCTTAGAAGATTTAAAGGCTGAGAAAAGAGAATTAGCTAGAGATATTCATAAAATTGGCTTGTTTGGGGGTTCGGTTAGTAGATTCTGACGATAGTGGAGTTGTCCTCCAAAACACTGCAAAATCATCTTTCATAGCTGAAGTAGAGGAAAGGTAGTACGAGGACCCAGAGTTGGTCGAGTTGAGAGAGCCAGTTTCGAAGTAGAAGAAGCCGATGTTAGAGCTCAAGGAAGATGGAGTTCTCAGATATAGGGGTCGTCTGTGTGTCCCAGATATAGCAGGGCTACAAGATAGGATTATGTTAAAGGCATATTATTCGTGGTACTCCATTCATCCCGGGTCAACAAAGATATATCATGACATTAAGGATGTGTATTGGTGGAACGATATGAAGAAGAACATTGCTGAGTTTGTCGCCCAGTGTCCTAATTGCCAGTAACTGAAGGTAGAGCAACAAAAGCCCAGAGGGCTAATGCAGACTATAGAGATCCCGATGTGGAAATAGGAGGCGATAAACGTGGACTTTATCACTGGTGTGCCTCGTTCTCATCGTAAGTTCAATTCTATATGGGTGATAGTTCATAGGCTCACAAAATCAGCTCATTTCCTACCGGTCAGATCAACATATACAGTGGAAGATTATGCAAAATTATATATTAAGGAGATAGTGTGGCTACACGAAGTACCGGTATCTATTATATCTGACCTGAGGCCCATTTTACAACACATCTCTGGAGGTCATTTCAGAGAGGTCTTAGGAATCAGGTGAATCTCAGCACAGGTTTTTATCCACAGACTGATGGACAAGCCAAGCGCACAATTCAGATGCTCGAGGATATGTTACGAGCATGTGTGTTGGATTTTAAAAGAAGCTGGGATGAACATCTACCTCTTATTGAGTTTGCATATAATAACAGTTACCACTCCAGTATCCAAATGGCTCCGTACGAGGCTTTGTATGGGCGTAAGTGCAGATCTCCTATAGGGTGGTTTGATGTTGGAGAATCGGGGTTACATGGGCCAAACTTGGTTCAGCAGGCCATAGAGAAAGTAAAGTTTATCATGGAGCGACTGTTCATAGCTCAGAGTCATCAAAAGTCATATTCTGACGTGCGGCGATGAGACTTAGAGTTCGGGGTTGATGACTGGGTATTTTTAAAGGTGTCGCCTATGAAGTGCGTGATGAGGTTTGGCAAGAAATTCATTCTTAGCCCACGATATATTGGGCCTTATAGGATTATTTGTAGAGTGGGCCGAGTAGCTTATGAGTTAGATTTTCCCTCGAAATTAGAGTGTGTCCATCCAATGTTTCATGTATTTATGCTATGGAATTGCATTGGGATCCTACCCAAGTGGTGCCCACTGATGATGTACAGATCAGGAGGACTTATTGTACGAGGAAGTTCCAGTTGCCATCCTAGAGCGACAAATCTGCAAGCTACGAAATAAGGAGGTAGCCTCTGTGAAAGTTTTATGGAGAAGAAAGAACATGGAAGAGATGATGTGGGAAGTGGAGGAAGAAATGAAGTCTAAATACCCCACGCATTTCAAACTGAAGATATGGCGCGAAATGGGATACTTCAACACAACTCAATTCAGGCCAGTAGGTCATCAGGTAAGCTCTTATTTTTTACTTTCAGTATTTATGATTGACGGTTATGTGAGGCCAAGTGTTGCTTTATGGACATTGGCCATGTGTGGCATGCATAGTATGTTTTATGGCTGCGTGCAGGTTGGTTTTAGTCTAGCGTATGGGGGGGACTCTGCCAAAATTTTCCAAAGTCTCTAAGAGTAAACATCCGAGGACGCAAGTTCCTAAGGGGGGAATTATGTTACACCCCATATTTTCGTACGTAAAAGTGTATCGTAAGCAAACTAATATAAGACCAAAAATGAGATCATCTTTGAAAGTATATAAAGTAAGTTATCATGTTACCTCTAAGGTTACAAATATATAAGATCATGAATAACAAGTACAAAGAGGGTTGGAAGGTTTAGAAGCTAAACGAATTAAAGAAAATAATGGTTCGTCGAAAGTCGACAAGTTGGGAGTGTTATAACATGTACCTTTGGGTGAGACTATGGTTATTAACATGATAAGAGGGTTATTTTATGATTTATTTATTCTTATGATATTCATGTGTTAAGTTTTGAAGTCAAGCGAGTTGTGGAACCAAAGTCGATGAAAGTCATCACAAGTTAAGTTCTGAAGTTTTACTGAATTTTGGGTCAAATGTCACTGCAATTTTCTCCCAATATACTTAGAGTTATGAGGTTATCCACCCATCAAATTGAATATCTATGAGTATATTTGCTAACTCATTAAACCGTTTATCAATACGACATCGGAGTAATGGGATATATGTATTTTTGCGAGACTGCGTAGACTGTTAGGTGGCAAGTAGGTGTGTCACCTACTTGCTCAAATGAGAGGACTAAATATGTCCAAAAGTGGATCTATTTTGGGTCGGCCAAAGATATCTTTTAAGGTCTTATCTCCTGAAAATATTATACACATCATATTGCAAAATAACTAGAGATAAGCCCCTACAAAAATTCCCCCAAAAAGTTCAACACAAACCCTAAATGGTTTTCTCTTCTTTTCAACTTCTAGTTGGAGGAAAACCTAAGGGTTGAAGGACCAAACTAGGAACTAAGATATTCACCAAATAAGGGAAGTATACTTCTCTCTTTCATCCATTTTTTCTGTTGTAAATGTATGGAAAGTCGTTCTATAATTGTAAGAACTCACGGGACGGTGAAAGTAAGCCCTGAGTTCGAGTTATTCAACTTGTAGAGGACTGTTTTGTGGGTTATTTTGTGTTGGTATTGGATTACGAGTTTTGCTACTATTTTAGGGAGCTTTGTAGGAGAAAGGGTATGGATAAACACCAAATAAATTCAGGGTGGTGGGTTGGTCGTTCGTAGTAACATTTTTGAATTGTTTGACACTACTATGGCAGTCAAGAAATTGGGGTATGTTGGGCTGTTTTATGGTAATTTATGATGGATATAAGGTTGTAAAATAATTTATATATTTTGTTATTGTTGTGTTCTTGTGTTGTTAGTGTTGTCTCGAATTGGAAGGAAGTAAAGATTATAGGATAGATGTTGTCCGGTTTAATATAAATAAGCTTGTTGTTCGTTGTGCGATAGTTGTACCTTTCATAACTTAATGATAGTATTATTATCATTGTTGTAGATTAAGATGAGAAGAGACGAGTTCAACGTAGTTATTGGAAATATTGTGATAAGGTATGTTAAGGCTAAACCTTTTCTTTATTTTGGCATGATCTTGTAAATACATGCGTTTGATAATGAGACATAAAGAGAAGTCTGTACTCCTGAATTTATGTACATTATCCTAGTCTCATATGTTATAGTATTCTCCCTTATCGGGACTTTATATTTAGTTAAGTATTGTCTTCTTCCAGTCAAGAGAGAAGAGGGTCTATATATATACAGTCTTAAGTATTTTCACTACTATCGAGCTATAATCAGTGGGCAGGCCCCTACTGTGTTCGAGCGCCTATGAGTAAGCCCAAAATGGCCGAGATACCGAGCCTAGTATGGTTGATCGCCTATGAGCAAGCCTACTATGGATGAGTAGTTACACGTTCTGGGCCTTATAGGGTCGAACAGCTATTTTGCTTACTGTATTGAGAGAGTTGAGTCAGCATCAGCAGGTAAGTATATATTCAGATCATATTTGAATCCCAGTTACTTTCAGTTATTATATTATCAGAGTAGTTTCAGCTTTCAGTTATTTTATTGCCTTACATACTCGGAACATTATTTCGTACTGTCGTCCCTTTCGTGGGGATGTTGAATTTCATGTATAAAGGTTCGGATAGACAGACTGGTAGACCTCTTCTGTAGGTGCTATCCGTGTGTAGCTTGATCGGTAAGCTCCACGTCCTTCGGATTTGCCGGGTCTAGGATTTTGAGCACATATTATGTATATATGCATATATATTGTGGGTAGGTCAGGGCCCTGTTCTGACCACAGTACATCTGTTAGTGGAGTTTTGTAGACATATCCTATAATTTGGTGCAGTATGTTGGGCTTGCATGCCTATTTTTGTTGGTTTGTTAGCTGTAGTAGTTATGACAGCCTTGTCGGCCCAGCTTTATATTGATGTTCAGTCAGAGCTTGGTTCTGTTCAGTTTTACATTTTGTTTCACAAATTGTCTTGCAATGTGGCCCTATGGCTAGGGGTGTTCATAAAAACCCAAAACCCAGAACCAAACCGAAAACCGAACCAAACCGACCAAAAAACCGATACTTTTTAAGTTTGGTTTGGTTTTGGTTTTGAATTTTAAAAACCGATCAAATTTGGTTTGGTTTTGGTTTTAATATAAAAATAACCGAACAAAACCGAACCAAACTGACTATAAAAGTACCTATTTAAACTTATTATTACACCTATATACATGTATATTTTATATAAAGTTTCTAAAATTTTATGGTACATATTAGTCCTTTATATTTTTAGTCTAGTTCTTTGCTATTATAATAATCTAATACTTTGCCTTTACATTCTAGTTTGATTGGTAGTTTTCTTTTGCTAAGTACAAGAATTTATTTCATGTTAAAAATAATTAATTTTTAATTGAGTACTTTAATTATTCATCACTATTTGATTCAATTATCATCAATATATCTTGGTAAATGATAGATTTCTCAAAGATCAATTGATTTGATAGTGTTAGGGTGAAAATGTAGTCGTCGGAATATGCGTTTGGTAGTGTATGTCTCAAATTTAAGAAACAAATCGATGAATAACCAAAAAACCGAAAAACCGACAAAAAGCGAATCAAACCAAATCGATAAAAAAATCGACTTAATTGGTTTGGTTTGGTTTCAATATTTAAAAAATCGACTTACTTGGTTTGATATCTTTTTAGGGAAAAACCAACCCAAACCGAACCATGAACACCCCTAGCTATGGCCAAAGTATGACATTGTATGTTCAGAGCCCCTCAGTCTCAAGTTGGTACGCTCGGTTAAGTGAGGCACCGGGTGTCGTATCCCCCCCCCCCCCCCCCCAGTTTGGGGCGTGACATTGTCTAAGATTGGGTTATGTATTATTTAGACATTTTTATTCTTAAATTGAGAATTAGTAGTTGCAAACATTGATTCTTCCCCTTTTGATTTGACTCTTACTTGAGCAAGACGAGTTGAGTTTGGGTAATCTGGCTAACAAGGAATTAGACTAATTGTGAGCTATCTTAGGCCTAATTAATGAGAGTGAACCAGAGATAGGGTACTCTGGCTAAGAAGGCATTAGACTAATTGTGAGCTATCTTAGGCCTAATTAATAAGAGTGAACCAGAGATAGGGATCTCTTGACTTGGATACAACAATACTTAAGCTTAATGTAATTCTATTTACTCGGGAGAGCAATTTGAATTAGCCCACTCATTAGTTAAGAAACATCAAATGGGTTATGTATCATAATATCCCCAATCATCTAATCAATCTTAGTAGACTGTACCAATCTAGCTGAACACCAAAGGCCTTTAATTATACAAGTACTTCTCCTAGTTAATTCTTGCTTGTTACGTGTTAGTTGAACTGTCTCCTAGATAATAGTTAGCATACATGATACATTTAGTGACTCCAACCTTTGATTGAAAGTTAATTTAAGATATAAGTGGTCTCACTCTTAGGTATCTACCTTAGCACCTACATAAAACTCCTTGTGATGCGACCCTGACTCTTAGTTGGGTTATTACTGCAACGACCGTTTCACTTCTTTCTTAGAGGTGTGTTTTGGGCATTACCAGAGACCAAGACAAGGATTACTTTCAGACAGGTTGTGGAGATTACAGGGGGGATTGAGCATATCCGCAGAAAGGATAGATAGAGATGCGAGAGGTCAAGAAGACTCATGGCTTAGGCGGTTTCAATGGTACCTCGCATGGAGGCAAGAGTTATTATAGCAGAGATCATCAACGTAGGCATGTTCAGTCAGCACTCTAGACTTCACATGGTACCCCACCATGATATAGCATGGTACTCTTATGGAGCAATTTTCTTATAACATACCTTCGTTTAGGGTATTTACAGTATGCTTGCGAGGTAGGTTCCTTTCAATGGATATTCTGGTCATCAAATATAGTCTTAGTAGCCTCGCTAGTGTAGAAGTTTCTTTTAGTGCGGTGTGATGGGGCATATTAAGAAGAATTTCCCTACACTACAAAGTGGTACACCTCAATAGGGCACTCAGGATATTATCAAGGCTCTAGTTTCTACATCACATATGCAACGATATATGGGTGGTTCCCAGCCTAGGAGAGATCATGCTAGAGGTGGAGGTCAGACTAGGGGAGGCCAAGCTCATTCTTATGCTTTTTCGGGCAGGCCAGAGATAGTTCCATCTGATGAGGTCATCATAGGTATTATTTTAGTTTGTCATAGGGATGTTGCGGCATTATTTGACCCTAAATTTACTTATTCCTATGGTCATCTCATTTTGCATCACATTGCCTCGTGAGCCACCTGATATTTCTGTTTATGTATCAGCATGGATCTGAGATTTTATAGTTATTGTTCAAGTTTATTGATTTTTTTGTTGTTTCTATTAATGGGTATGACACATTAGTGGGTCTCTTTTTATTGAATTTGGTGGACTTTAAAGTTATTCTTGATATGGATTGGTTATCTCTGTATCATGCTATTTTAGATTCTCATGTCGCTATTGATTCGGCGTTTGGCCTTTCAGGTAATTTCTTGTCCACCCTCATTATTTTTTTATTTGTGTATTGGAGAGACTGCACTCCTTTAAGTGTCGGGTGGGAGAATTTCTCTAGATAATTAGTAGTAGTATGTTAGTAAAAATGTTAACTTCTTATTTTGATTTTAGCTTCTTATTTTTTATTTTCGTAGTTGTGTAGTATTTTAGTAGCTTAAATAAAGAAAAATAAAAAAAAAGGGTTAGAAAAATTAGACTTTTCTCGACAATGGATCTCCTAGACAGTTTTCTTGAGGGATTAAAGTCTAAACAAAAATCCAAAAATATGTCTTTTAGTTCTCTTTAGGTAGAAATAATCCCCCGTAGTTTTTCTTTGTGCCTCGGTTCTTTTTCATGGGATGTAATTTGAACCGGGTAGTAGTTTTTTCTTTTCTTTTATTGTTTTAGAGTAGGACTTAGGAAAAAAATGAAGGAAGAAAGATGAGAGTCCTAGGCGCCCTTGACTTGTTTGATAGTAGCATATTTAGGCTTTGGCATGTGTAGTATCTTCCCTATGTTTTGAGATCATGATGCCTTTATAAATTAGATAGCATGCTTTGTGACACATATGTCTCATTTTCTTGACTTGTTTTCACTTTGTGCTTAATGCTTAACATCTTGTGGCTCCGTGAATACTTACATTAGCTTGAGAGTCGAAATGAAACCATCCTTAGTGAGTCATGTGCCATGTGTGAAGTGAGATTTTTGTGTAGTCCATGTCATTGTACTTGTGTCTAGAACTTGCCAGATATGTGAGTTGAAGAAAAAATTTAGGTGATGCTTGGTTTGAAAAAAATATTTTTAGGCTTTCTTTGATCTTTTTCTGCTTATTGCTTACCACAAATAACATCTATCCTTATTTAACTATATTGAGCCTATAGACTTTTATAAACCAATACCTTTTTTTTGTTCTTATTGTTTTGATCCTTTTACCTCTTAAGGCACTTTAATTGTGAAATGAGCGCTAAAAGAAGGAGGGAATTTGGATGGCTTTCGAGTGGAACCAAATGAAAGAAAGAAAGGTGCACTTGTTTTGTAAAAGAATTCACCACTAGTGGAAATTGCAAAAGAGAGAAAAATATAGATGAATAAATATCTTATTTTTGCTAGTGGAGTGTAAATAATGGTAGTGCTTAAAGAAAGAGTAAACGTTGTAAGCGATGATTTTAGTTGTGAAATTAAAATTGGGATTGAAGAATTTACGCTTACAGATGATTATGTGATGTGTTAAAGTACTTAGGAGGGTTAGCCACTATTCCTAAATATATCATTCATGTCTCTTAGCCCACATTACAACCATAAAAAAGTCCTAATTGATTTTAGACCGAGTGAGCTTACATTAGTAGAGATTTACATTAAGGGCAAGCCTGTGGTACCAATTGCATGCATGTGACTTCTTTTGTGAGAGTGGGTGATATTTTTGAAATATATGAGTCCTTAAAATATATTTGAGCATTTGATTTAAGTGTGTGGATTCGACTTACTCTTTTGTTCTTGTTGTGAGGGCACATAGTTTCATGAGGGATAGGTAAAGTTATTAGACTTCTCTAGGATGTTGGGTGTTCAATCCTTGAGTGCATTGGGATACTAAGTCAGTTTTTGAGGTTAGGAGTGTTATGAGCATGTTGTCTTCGTTGTGAATATTTCTTTTGAAGTATGGCATAAGTTAAAGGGAAGTGTGTGGTTAATGCATATTCTAGAGTTTAATTGTTGCTATCAATCATGATCATTGGTGTAGTGTGCCTCGATTGTGTAAATATAAAGTGCTCAAGGATAGTGTGAATTGTTGGTTGACTCGAGGACGAGCAACGTTTAAGTGTGGTGTAGTATGTTTGGTTATAATTATATATTTTTAGTGCATTACTTACCTTACATTTAGGTGCTTTAATGTTAAATTGTATTATATGTGTGCCTAATTAAGTTTATTTTATGTATAGGTACTTTGGAGATGAAATTGGGAGCGAACTAGAGATTTTATGTATATTTTATACACTACAAGAATGGGTTCATGATTATTTAATTATTGGACAATGATTGAAGTTTAGTATTATAAAAAAACAAAAGAAAGACAATTGCAAATTGAAAAAGAAAGGAAAAGAACGAGAAATTAAGGAATGCAAAGTTTGGCAGCTAAGCACAAAGTAAATCAAACTCGGGCAGAAGTCAGGCGACGCGATGCAATTTTCTCGTGTTTAAGCTCGCGTCGCGCAGTAGAGAGCAAGATGCTTCGCACATTCCGCCAGGCGATGCATATTCCGTGTTTCAAGCCTATTTTGTCTCCTTTTTGGTTTTGGACTCGGTTATTTCGTCTAGGCATTTTTCCTACACTTATAAATAGTCTTTAAACACCATTTATACAGAGGAAAGGGGACGAAGGGAGAGCACAGAGTCGTCATGGAGGCCGGAATTCATCAAATTCTATCTTTCTTCTATCAAACTTAGTAAACTTTATGTTTCTTTGGATGAATTGTTGTTTTGCTACCATATTTATGTGGAGCTAAACTTCAGATTCTAGGGTTGTGGTTGTCATGAATATTGAAGTTTATTAATTATATTACCGTTAATTCGAGTTATCATCTTTGATTGTTTCTCTAATTCTGTGCATAATTGCTTAATTGTTTGGCCAGCAGTTGAGTTCTATTTACTATCTATGTTATGCTTGGGAAAGCCATGTTCAGATTAGAGTAGAATTAGAGAGAAATTGTTTATGAACCTGTGGCATGGGTTAAGATTCCGCGGTTAGGATAGGAATATACCTAGCAGTCTTGCTTAGCTGAATATCGTATTATATTCGTCCATGATAGATTCAAGACCATATGATATAGGGTTGATATATTATGGATAGACGGATAGTATTGTGGAAATATGCTATTTATATAAATGATTCGATCAACTAGCAATCATAGATAATGTCGATTAACATGTGTAATTACGAACCCAATAGGATTGACAAACCGACCACAACCCTGGAATCTATATCTCCCTTGGTCACGTTTTTAAATTTCGCAATAGTAGTTGTAATAGGAAAACCAAACTTTTGATTATCTTGGACAGATAATTGATTTTAGTTTGCTTAGTTAACAATTAATCTAAGTCTTTGTGGGTTCGACATCCGACTTTCGAGTCACTTTATTACTTGACGGCCACGTATACTTGTGTGTACTTGGAAAACCAACAAGTTTTTGGCGTCGTTACCGAGGACTTAGTTCTTGATTGTTTCTCTAAGTTAAGCTTTTAATTGATTTCTATTCAAGTTTTTAATTTTCCTATTTAGTTATTTTTCTAGATTAGACTTTTACTTTTATCTTTACAGGTTTTGCTTATTTTTTTCTTTTTGTAAATATTTTTATTTTTATAACAATTTGATTTTTCTCTTGTATGTTCATAGTTCTCTCAACATGACATCTGGAGATAAAATATCCAGAGGTAAGGTTATTGATGAAGATGCTTGGTTGACAGAAGACTTTTATGGCCCGTCTTTTTGGGCTTGTCATGACCTGAACTCTGGGAGGTCTGAATTTAAATATGGGAATAAGGGTTGGTATTGGGACGGATATTCACAATTAAGAGAATATGAGGAACGACGTTATCTTCGAATTCCCGAATTCTCTCAAATGAAGGTTAATTACCTCTTTTTGCAACAAGATCAACAATCCAATACGACTTCCCCTTTAGAACAAGCCTCTAAACAACCCAAATCTAATTAAATATTTCTCAAATAAGTCAAAACAAGCTTTAGAAACTACACTCATACAAAAAGGTTTGATCTTTAACATAATAAGAAAAGTCAACCCGGGCCCACGTGGTTGAAATTCAAAATTAAGATCAAATCCCGATTACCCATTCACCCCCGAGTCCAAATATGTGATTTGTTTCGAGATCCGACCTCAATTTGAGGACTAAATCTCAATTTTACAAATTTCTAGTTTCTACCAGAAACCCCGATTCCTACTCTATAAAATCTTAGATTAGGTAGTGAAAATTCATTATAAGTAATAGAAATTGGACAAGAACAAGTTAAGATTGCTAACCGATGAAGTTGGCAAGAATTTGCTCCCCAAAATCACCTCTATGTAGAGTCTAGGCCTCAAAAATGGAGTAAAATGAGCTAAGTCCCGAAATCCCAATCTTTTACCCACCTTCAGGTATCACAATTGTGAACTCTTGTTCGCAATTGTGACGTCCGCAAATGCAAACAAATGGTCGCAATAGCAAACCAGCCATGATCTTCCAATATCGCAAATAACGTACAATGATCGCAAATGCGAAGCTGTCCCCACTCGCATAGAATCACAATTGCAACAAGAAATTCGCAACTGCGAAGGCTGGACCACTCGCATATGCGAATTAAACTTCACAAAAGCAAAGCTGCCATCCCCTACCCAATATCGCAAATCTGCAGCCCAGCAACACCAGGAACTCTTCAGCTATTCCAAAATAGTTTGCAGCCTATCAGAAAATCACCCGAGCCTATTAATATTAAACGAATTGCTCGTAAGCTCAAATCATCACAATAACATCTAGAATCAAGAATTGATCTTCAAAACTTTAGATTTTTCAAAGTTCAAACTCAAATTTCCCACTTTCTACATAAAGCATCGAAACGGCCTTGGGTCACCCGGGACCCCAACAAAACATGCGTACAAGTCCAAAATCATCATACAAACCTAGCGGAACCGTCATAATATCAATCCGAGGTCATTTACAAAAAATGTTGACCGTAGTCAACTCTAACCACTTCCAAAGTCAAAAATCGCATTTTCTTTAAATATTCACATTTATTCCACAAATCGACACGGACCATGCATGCAAGTCATAAATAATCAAATAGATAGTGCTATGATATGTCTCAAATTATAAAAAGGGGAGCAAGAACTCAAAACAACCTATCGGGTCATCACATTCTCCACCTCTAAAATAAACGTTCGTACTCGAACGAATATAAAAATGTACCTGGGCTGGTAAAAAGATGAGGATATCTACTCCTCATATCGGACTCGGAATCTCAAGTAACCTTCTCAGTTGGTTGACACCTCCAATGCACCTTTACCGAAGGAATATCTTTAGATCTCAACTTTCGAACTTGTCGAACTATAATAGCCACCAGCTCTTCCTCATAAGTCAAATTTTATTCAAGTTGCACCGTGCTGAAGTCTAAAACATGTGACCTATCCTCATGGTACTTCCGAATCATGGAAACATGAAATACTGAATGTACCCCTGGTAGGCTAGGAGGTAATTCGAACCTATAGGCAACCTCCCCAACTCTCTCCAAGATCGTAAATGGGCCAATAAATGTAACGATCCGACCGGGCATTTTGTGTATATGATCCAAGATTACCCTTTTAATGCTTTACACATATGTATTTGGGGTTTTATGACCTGCGTAGTTGGTTAGTTTCGTTTTGGAAAGGTTTTGGGTTGATTTAGACCCTTTGGTTCTTGGTTTAGAAGCCTAAGTTAGAAATGTTGACCAAAGTTTGACTTTTATGGAAACTACCCCAGAATGATATTTTGATGGATCCAATAGGTTTGTATTGTGATTTTGGACTTGCGTGTATGCCCGGAATCGAATTCTGAGATCCTTAGGTTGATTTGACATATTTTGCCGAAAGTTGGCAATTGAAGGTTTAGAAATTTTTTGAAGTTTGACCGTAAGTTGAATATTTATCTATCATGTTCGAAATTTTGTTTTGGGACTTGGAATAGGTCTATTTTTCTATTTCGAACTTGTCTTCAAAACTTGGTGTCATTTTGGAGTTGGTTTGATAGGATTCGGACTCTTGGTTGCAATTTAGAGGTTCTTGAGTTTTCATTTGAAATTCATGTGTTTTGATGTCTGATTCATAGTTCTAGAAGTTATTTTTGTATTTTGATCGGGCGCGAGTTCATATGATATTTTTAAACTTGTGTAGGTATTTGGTTTGGATCCCCGAGGGCTCGGGTGATTTTCGGACGTGTAACAATGACTTCAAATAAGAATAACTCAACAATGAGAGAGATAAAATGTAACAACGACTTCAGATAAGAATAAACCAACAATGGAAGAAATAACATGTCAATAAAAGAGGCAACAACTTCAATTAAAGAATATAAGAGTATATTTGACAATAAAAGATAGAACATGTACTAACAACATCAAATAAAACATGTAAGAGTGAATCTAACCATGGAGGATAACATGATAGGGAAACTTCAGTTAGATGCATGAAAGAGCTACAGAGTCTAAATCGGTCAAATTTTCACATATAAGGACATGTACACACTTGTCACCTCGTATACACGTCTTCCATGTAATTCAAATAGTGCAATCAAATCAATCTCTATGGGGTAGTTCCCCATAAAAAGTTAGGCAAGATACTTACCTCAACTAGGCCAAATCATCCCTCGAAAATAGCTTTTCCCCTAAAATTCGCCTCCATACGGCTCACATCTAACCAACAATGACTTAATATCATTTAACAGTGCAAAGGAAACCAATTACGATAGATAAAGCTATGATCTTTACACAATTCTCCAAAAGTCAACCCCGGGCCCGTCCGGTCAAAACCCCGATCCAAGGGTAGGATTTGACTACCTATAATCCCACGAGTCCATATATGTGTTTTATTTTCAAATTCGAGTCTAAATCGACTCACAAAACCCAAATTTTCATTTTTCAAAGCTTTGACAAAAATCTCCAATTTCTTCTTTGATTTTCATAAATTTGATATTAAATCTAAGATATAACCATGAAATATAGTTGTAAGTTGATTAGAATCACTTATCCAATGTTTGGAGATGAAAATCCCCTCTCCAAATCGCATCCTACTGAGTCGAGGGTTCAAAGATATGAAAGTGAGACTAAAATCCCAACTTTTAGCCCTTATGTTCTAGATCAGGTGTCTCAAAAGAGATCTAGGGTTCACAATCGCGAGCCCCGCAAATGCGAAGAATTATCGCAAAATTGACACTCGTCACACCCTTGCTAATGTCGCAAATGCGAGCATGGAACATATCGCAAAAGCAACCATGGCTATCGCAAATGCGACCCAGCCTAGCCCAGGCTCCTATTGTAAAAGAGAACACTGTGTTCGCAAATGCGAACCTGATAGACTCTATTGATCTTCACAAATGCGATTCCTGCCTCGCAAATGCGAACAAAATCTCGTATTTGTGAGACCTGCAGCACCAGTTCAAAAACCAGCAACACTAAAACTCTTCAAATACTCTGAAATGCGTCTGAAACTCACTCGATCCCTCGGGGCTCCAAACCAAACATTCACACAAGTATAAAAATATCATATGAACTCGCTCGCAAGATCGAAACACCAAAATAACATCTGCAACCACAAATCAAACATTTAAACACATATAATTAACATAGAAACTCAAGAACTTCCAAAAATACATCTATGTGTCTGATTCCTATCAAATCAACTCGGATTGATGCCAAACTTTGGAGGCAAGTTCCAAATAATATAACGGACCTATTCCAATTCCAAAAACTTAAACCCAAACCCGGTAGCTATAAAGTCAAACCATAGTCAAATCTAAGGAATTTCCAAACCTTCAAATCGCCAACTCTGAACAAAACAAGCCAAATTAACCTAGGGACCTCCGAATTCAATTTCGGGCATACGCCCAAGTCTAACAATCATGATAGGAACCAATCAAAGCCATCAAAACACCATTCCGGGGTCGTTTTTGTAAGGCCCCGTAAAAGTTTGCAAAAAAGAATTATAATGTTTCGTGGTGCCTAATTGGTTTTACGTGTTGAGGATTATAGAAATTCTTGGATTGAACAGTGTGCTGGGGAGTTGAAGGAAAATGTTAGGCATAAGTAGGCATTTCTGCGGCCCGTTCTGCGACCACAAAACCACTCTGCGGACCGCAGAATGGTCGCAGAGTGAGGTAGTTTTCTGGGTCATTTCGATGTCATTTTCGCGGCCCATTATGCGACCGCATAACCATTTTGCGGGCCGCACTCTTGTCACATATCCCGCTTTGGGATTTTTCGGAGGGAGGTTCTGCGGTACACTATACGACCACAGAACCGTTCTGCGGTGCATTATGCGACCGCAGAAAAGGTCTGCGGGCCGCATAATGACCGTAGACCTGGTCAGTTCCTTTCTAGTTTTGGCACCCAAATTTTGCGGTCATTTCGTGGACCGCATAATCATTATGCGGTCGTATATGCGACCGCAGAACCTTGTTCCGGAGCTTCATTTTTGGATTTTTAAAACCCGACCCTACTTTGTTAAATACATATTTTGGGCCATTGTTTAGCTAAAATCTGACACTTTAGAGTGAGAGAGAATGACCTAGAGTGAGAAGGTGTTCCTCAATAATTGTTCTTCAATTCTTGCTCAAATTTTGGAAGATTAAGAAGGGAAACTCACTAGGTCTTCATCCTAGAGGTAGGATTCTACACCCTAACCCTCAATTTCAAATTTTGTCTAGAAATGGGTAATTAGCAAGATAATTTTTGGGGATGAGAGTTGTTTATTTTACATGCATGTGTTATCAAAGGGTGTAGGAAGATTGTTGAGCTAAAAATGGTAAAGAATGGGTTGTGGGATGATGGAATCCTCCATAAAAGGACCTTGAAACCTTGATGCACACCTAGTGTTTGATAAAATGCCTAAATGAACTAGAACCATGAGCATCTTCCTAATTTTGGTTCATTTTGTTATATTTCTAAAATAGATTGAAGTTGCTAAGAATTTCGGAATATTTTAGAGTTTAAGGAAGTTCAATTGAGGTATGTTGGATAAACTCTTGTTTAAGAATTGGAACCCCAATATCCTTGTAAGTTCCAAGATATTTATTACAAATCGAGTATTCCGAATGAGTTTTGTGACAAAGATATATGTTCAATTCGTGTTTCAAATGGTCTTATCATATTGTATTATAAATGGAGGATGTGTTCCAAACTATGGATTGTGTATCTACATGTTATGATTCCAAGTCATGATTTATGTGGAAATTATTATGCTAAATTGTGAAGAAATTGTGATTGGGGTTACACCTCCACCCGCATACATTGGGGTGAGACGGCATGGCCTCTTTGTGTAGGTATTGGTATCGTTGGTGAATTTCCACCCGCATATATTGGGGTAAGGAGGCGAGGCTGCTTTGTGTGAAAATGGGTATTGTGTTTACACCTCCACCCGCATATATTGGGGCGAGGCGGCAGGGCCGCTTGAGTGGAAATTGGGTATTGTGTTTACACCTCCACCCGCATATATTGGGGTAAGGCAGCAGGGCTGCTTGAGTGGAAATGGTTACAGGGGATCTCATTTTAAATTCTCTAAATGTTAATTATAGCTCTTGATAAGCTTGCTTTGGTTTAAACGGTTAACTATGCTATTCTATTGTCGCCCTGGTTCATCATATTTATATTGTATTTTTGAATTCTTTAATTGGTATTTGGTTTTCATACTAGTGCTATTTGACATGTTAATGTCCCTTTTGGCGGGGGTGCTGCATCTTTAATGGATGCAGGTGGTTCCACAACGGAGGATATAGACCAGTGATAGCGGTGCTCATTCTTCCCAGCTGACTTGGTGAGCCCCATCTCATTCCGGGGTTGTGCATCTTTTGTTTCGTATGTGTTATCGTATTTTGAGGTATAGCCGGAGCCTTGTTGTCGGCACTATCATTGTACTCTTTGGTATTTTAGAGGCTATGTAGACATAGTGTGGGTTGTGTATGGGTATTGGGAATGTTAAACAAGTTGTGTTGTGATTAAATCACTTGTTCCACTTTGAACCATGAAGGGGGGTGTGTGTGTTTTAAGATTTATTAATGGAATTACTAATGGTAATGAATTGGTATTGTAAACATGATCACCTTATTGTCTAATTAACAAAAACATGTATTATCTTTATTCATGGATGAGTTTGGGTAGAAGGAAATCTAGTAGGCTTGCTCGGCCGGGTTCACTCGGATGAGCGTCGGTTTTGGGGCGTGACAGTTTTCACAAAAGTCAAACCTGTGTCAATACTTCCAACTTAAGCTTCTAAAATGAGAATCACTCATCCAAATCAATCTCGAAACATCTGAAAATCGAATCCAACCATACATGCAAGTCGTAATACACAATATGAAGCTTCTCAAGTCCTCAAACCACTGAACGGAACGCTAAAGCTAAAAACGACAAGGTCGGGTCATTACATCCCCCCCCAAACAAACTTTCATCCTCGGACGTGCTAAGAGTCTTTCCCAAGCCATCAAATCACTGTATTAAACTGATCATACACGTACACACGGGTGATCCCACATCACCCTAATCCACATAAGCCCAAAATCTCATCCCAACCAAAGTTTATTCCGTACACTCATGCCAATAAGTCGTAGAATCAAATTTCCACAACCACCAACGGACTTATTATAACACAAACACACTATAAAATCCTTAACTAGCTATAACTACTAATGCATACATCCACAAGGTATAACAACACATCATGACACATCTGCCATATGCCCGTAGCAACAACTCAGACCATAGTAGTTGCCGCTTACCAAACTCGGCATCGAAAAATAGTCTCATATCGACTAAAACCTTTTCCTAAACCTTCCCAACACTGATAAAGATGCAAGACACATGTGAAACTCATAACTACTCACCCGGCCAACAAGCCACATCAAACACCACTTGGGCACATACAACGCAATCCAATCCCAACAAGCACAACCCGAATATGACTGAACATGGAAGAAGAAACATATAAGAGAACTATCAAAAAAGTCCAATAGATACAACAAGGAAGAAACAAGACACATGAAACAACCACAACGAATCTTACCCCAACATAACCTCACTACGGCATACATCCCGGAATAAACATACATATCCACAAAGAACACCAGGTCCCAATCCTCCACTTGGAATCACAAGTAAGATAAATATCTCAACAACTAAAACACTCTACTAACTCAATCTCGGGGAACCAAAACCATAACATATAACAGACTTCCCCTACCCGTAGAGCACCCAAATCATAAGTCGTGGCCAAGCCACCCATAAATAACATCAAAACTATTGCATTAACTAACATAAAGTCCGCCCAACCCTCATGGCCCTTAATAGAGACCAAACCAGAACAATAGACACGGGTTACCACAATAGAATCCCCCAACTAGCATGAACACATGAACAGAGTACAAGAATAATGAAACACAATCATATACGAACCAAGGTAGGATGAAGCTTACCAATAAATGGGACCAGATCAAAATAATACCCATGCATATCTATAGCCAACCAAAACCATACATGTAATGACATCATTTGGTGCAACAGCCTCAATCCAACCAGGAAAAGCATAAAAATGGTCCTGGCCTCCCCCTCTAGCTGGCGGTGTAGGTATAGCAGCAACAGCAGCGGAACTCATAGCATGAATACTCTGTTGTGGCACACCCGTCCAGAGTATGGGACAATCTTTCACCATGTGGCTGGTATCCCCACACTCAAAGCAGCCTCTTCGTTGACGTGGCTGTGGATGTTGTCTGGTACGGGTACTTTGGGACCCATGGATATCTAAAGCACCATGTTAAGCCTGAAGTGCAAACTAAATTGGCTGACCCACAAAACTTCTACCATGACGTACCCTGCCTCCAAAAAAGGGATCAGTAGATCCTCCCGGTCTACGAGGCCTTTTAGCCTCCCTGTCATCCCTCTTATGGCCTCGCATACCCTTCATCCTCCGAGTGTTCTCTACAACCTGCTGAAATGGAGTATTTGTCTCCAACTATTGAGCCATACTGAATCTAAGACTATAATTGAGCCCCTCAATAAATCTGCGGACTCACTCTCTGAATGTAGGAACCAAGGTAGTGCATGTTGGGACAACTCAATGAAGCTTATGGCATATTCCGGCATTGTCATCGTGCCCTGGCACAGCTGCTCAAACTATGTGCGCTACGTATCCCGGAGGGTCTAGGGAACAAACTCCCTCAAAAATATCTCTGAAAACTAAGCCCAAATGAGAAGGGTTGCACCAGCTGGACTACCCCCCTCGTAAGGCTACCACCACCGATACGCTGCTCCTAAAAGCTGAAATATAGTAAAAGCAACTCTGCTCACCTCCATAATACCCATGGGGTAGAGAATACGGTGACACTTCTCTAGGAAACCCTACACATCCTCGATAGTTATGCCACTGAAAGTAGGAGGATCATACTTCTTGAACCTCTCAAGTCTCCTCTTCTCCTCCTCAGATGCTTCTGGCATGACCTCAGACTGAGCTCCCCCCCCCCCCTGTGAAGTAGCTGGTATAACCGGAATCAATCCCGCCCAAGCTAATGTACCAAACATGCTCAAGAACTTCCATAAAGTCTCCTGAAGTCCGAGGATAGCAACAGGCGCCTCCGGTGCCTGTCCCCCAACCGGAGCTACTAGTGGCTCCTTAGTTGTTGCTATAGTAGGTGCTCTAGTTATAGAACGTGCTCCTCCTTGGCCTCTATCTCTGTCTCTACCCCTGCCCCGGCCTCTGGTAACACCGGCTCTACGGGAAACATCATCGAGGTCTGCAGCTTGCGTCCTCACCATCTGTAAGAGAATAGAATGACAAGGCTCAAACCCCAAAATCAATAAAGTCACACGATATGAATGAAAGAAGTGAAGTTTCCTAATAGTTCTGTAGCCTCTCGAATATAAGTACAAACATCTCTGCACAGACCCGCAAGTCTCTACTAAACCTTCTTATGAATCGTAGCACCTATGAACCTAGGGCTATGATACCAACTTATCACGACCCAAAATACCTCCTTAGGAGACGTGATGGCACCTACTCCCTAAGACTAGGTAAGCCTAACACATGTTGAGTTATTACCAGATTTAAACCATTTAACCATTAAACAGGAATCAGTAATTGCCATACATAGCCAACGACCATCAATAGATTTACAATATCCCAAAATCGGTAGTACGAAGTCATAAGTCTTTCTAAGTGTAATTAAGAATATCAAACACATCATTGTTTGAAATATAAGTAGATAGTAACAATGTAAAGCTATAGAAGGTGTATATGAGTCCTGCTAGTGTAGTGTAAGGTATACCTTGAAGTCTCTGTAGCAAATATCCAATAGCTAGATAACGTCTGGCACGCCTACAGGTACCTGGATCTGCACAAAAATGTGCAGAAGTGTAGCATGAGTGAACTATAGTGGTACCTAGTAAGTATCAAGACTAACCCCGGTGGAGTAGTGATGAGGTACAGTCAAGACACATACTAGACATAATAACTTGTGCAAGTATTAATATAAACTAACATAGAAATAAATATAAATATAAAGCTAAACATAGAAAGAATAACAATATAACACTAGAAAATGGAAAGTAGAAGCAACAAGGAGTAAACAGGTGATAACTATGCAAAGTAATCAGAACATAGTTAAAGTACCAGTGACCCCAATTTGGGAAAACAAATGACAACCAAATAATAAATCTTTCTTTCACAAGGTTTACACAAGAATCACCTCTAGGTACTACACCTCATGATCACATGTCACGGGTCCCAAATCACGAATCATAATCATGCGGCATCTCGTGCCCACATTACCAATCATAACCGCACGGATAACTCACATGTTGCATGGACCACTCACATGCCAATACCATTAATACCTTAGATCTGCATGGACGAATCATGTGCCAATAGTAACAATAATTCATATCTGCACGGATAACTCACGTGCCAACAGTCTAATCCACGCACAGGAGGCGGGTATACAAGAACACATGTACATGACCAATAAATATCAAGTTTCATACTCTTGGATTTATATAGGATACATGTTACGGTGAATGCTTGTGCAAGTGTACTATCACAGTTCAAGTCAACAGGTAAAATTAGAGACACCGAGTAGCACATTGGAAACAATGCAACAAAACACATATGCATGACACATACAAGAAGGTCACACCAGCACACAAATATTATCAATAACAATGCCCCCAGGCCATCACAGATCATCCCCGGCATAGCCCATCTTATCTTACCGCGTGCGCAACAATAAAGTAAATGTTTGTCTTGTCTCTCCACACGTGCATAGATAATTATCCCACCTTGTCTCTCCACATGCACAAACCCAACATATATATACATCCCGCCTTGTCTCGCCGCATGTGCAAATATCAATAATAGCAATTGCACGGACAACTCACGTGAAAAACATCCCAACAATCCTATATTAGCCAAAAACATAACAACACAACATAACAACTCGCATCATATGTGCCCATTTGCCACAACATTTCCATAACAACAATTCTGATACCACAACCACACACAGATAATGGCTCAACAACACCGAGTACAACAATAACAATAATAACACTGTAGACTTGAGACTCCCTCCACTCACACTCCAGAACAGATGGCTCCTATATATCAGACTCTCGCGGTTCCAGCAATCGAGGTAGTTCAGCCCGTTATTGCTGCACAACCCAGAGAGAGGCCCGCGATGTCTTCTAAGGGATTGATGAGGTTGGATAAGTTCACCAAACTCTTTCCTATTCACTTTGGTGGTACACCTTCTGAGGACCCACAAGACTATTTGGACTGTTTCAACTAGGTGTTGTGAAACAAGGGTATTGTAGAGTCCAATGGGGTCAACTTTGTAGTGTTTCAGATGACCGGTTCTACCAAGAGGTGGTGGAAAACTTTTATGTAGAGCAGACCAGCCACTTCACCTCCACTTACTTGGGATCAGTTTTTGTAGCTATTTCTGGAGAAGTTCATTTCTTAAACTCTAAGAGAGGAGTACCGCAGGCAGTTCGAGCTCCTCCAGTAAGGTGGCATGCCTGTTACCTAGTATGAGACCAGATTTGTGGATCTAGACCGTCATGCAGCTATTTTGATTCCCACATATAGGGAGAGGGTGAGGAGATTTATTGATGGTATTACTTTCGGTATCAGGCTACAAATGGCCAAGGAGATGGGGGATGATATTTCTTTCTAGAGGGTCGTAGAGATTGCTAGACGGATTGAGATAATTCGTAGTCAGGGTAGAGAGACAGTGTATGAGAAGAGGCATCATCATTTTGGTAATTTTAGTAGTGTCTCATTTGGAGGCAGAGTTTCTTTTGGTAGAGGCCATCCTCCCAGGCCATTCAGTCAGCTCTTCAGGTAGCCCATGGTACTTCGGTCAGCCGTGGTTCTTATGGGTTTCATCTTGAGCAACCCGCATTTAGTACACCTTTAATTCCTATCAGTATACCACTGTTATAGAGTTACTACAGCGGTTATCTGGGCCGCCAAGGTCAGTCTCAGCTTTAGTAGCCATAACATCCAAGAGAGTGCTTTGAGTGTGGAGGTACATGTCACATCAGGAGGTGATGTCCTAGATTGATAGGCAGCAGACCTCAGCAGGGTTTTCCTGCCATTATGCCAGCACTGGTTTCTCCACTGCCCGCCCAGCAAGCTAGAGGCCAGGATCAGGTTGCTAGAGGTAGAGGCCACGCCATTAAAGATGGAGGCCAGCCAACTAGAGGCCATCCAAGAGGTGGAGGTCTGAGTGGTGTGGCCCAACCAACCCCGTTATTATGCATTCCCAGCCAGACCTAAGGCAGAGTCATTTGATGTCGTCCTCACATGTATTATTTCGATGTTCCATAGGGATGCCTCAGTTTTATTTGATTCAGGCTCTACTTATTCATACGTGTCATCCTACTTTGCTTCATATCTGGTTAAGCCTCGTGATTCATTGAGTGCTCCTATCTATGTGTCCATTCCTGTAGGAGATTCTATTGTATTAGACCGTATTTATCGCTTGTGTGTGGTTTCTATCGGGAGCTTTGAGATTAGGGTAGACCTTCTACTTCTTGATATGGTGGACATTGATGTTATCTTGGGTATGGATTGGTTGTCATCTTATCATGCCATTCTGGACTATCACACCAAGACGGTGACCTTAGACATGCCGGGGTTGCCTCGATTAGAGTGAAAGGGGACTCCTGGCCATTCTACTAGCAATGTTATTTTTTATATGAAGGCTTGGAATATGGTAGAGAAGGGATTTCTAGCATATTTGGCCTATATCCGCAAGCTTAGTGCAGAGGTTCCTTCCATGAATTCAGTAGCAGTTGTGCGTGAGTTTCCAGAGGTGTTTCCTGCAGATTTTCCAGGGATGCCACCCGACAGAGATATCGACTTTTGTATTGACTTGGCCCTTGGCACTCAGCCCATTTCTATTCCATTATACTATATGGCCCTAGATGAGTTGAAGGAACTGAAAGAGCAGTTGCATGATTTGCTTGATAAGGGATTCATTAGACCTAGTGTCTCACCATAGGGTGCACTAGTGTTGTTCGTGAAGAAGAAGGATAGTTTGATGCGGATGTGTATAGATTATTGGTAGTTGAACAAGGTCACTATCAAGAACAAGTATCTGTTGCCGAGGATTGATGACTTATTTGATCAGCTTCAGTGTGCCAAAGTGTTTTCAAAGATTGATCTGATATATGGCTACCATCAGTTGAAGTTTGAGGCATCAGATGTCCCCTAAGATAGCTTTTCGGATTTGGTAAGGTCATTATGAGTTCTTAGTGATGTCATTTGGCTTGATAAATGCCCCAGCAACATTTATGGATTTGATGAACTGGGTATTCAAGACCCATTTGGATCTTTGTGATTGTCTTTATTGATGATATTTTGGTCTACTCCCGTGTCGAGAGGAGCATGAGCAGCATCTTGGGATCGCACTTCAGACTCTGAGAGATAGTCAATTATATGCTAACTTTTTAAAGTGTGAGTTTTGGTTGGATTCGGTTGCCTTTTTGGGTTATATTGTATCTTCCGAGGGCATTAAATTGGATCCTAAGAAGATTGAGGCAGTTCAGAACTGGCCTACACCTACTTCAGCTACAAAGATTCGAAGCTTCCTAGGTTTGACGGGTTATTATCGCTAGTTCATGGAGGGATTTTCATCTATCTCAACCCCATTGACTACATTGACCCAAAAGGGTGCCCCATTCATGTGGTCTGATGAGTGTGAGGAGAGCTTTCAGAAGCTCGAGACTGCATTGACTATAGCCCCAGTGTTGGTGTTTCCTACGGATTTAGGGCCTTACACTATGTATTATGATGCGCCGTGATTGGTCTTGGCGCGGTGTTTATACAAGATGGTCGGATGATTACCTACGCGTCTCGGCATTTGAAGTTTCATGAGAAGAATTACCCGGTATATGATCTGGAATTGGCAGTTATTGTTCATGCATCGAAGATTTGGAGGCATTACCTTTACGCCATGTCGTGTGAGGTATTCACAGATCATCGGAGTCTATAGCACTTATTTAGGAAAAATGATCTAAACTTGAGGTAGTGGAGGTGGTTAGAGTTATTAAAATACTATTATATCACCATTTTGTACCACCTGGTGAAGGTTGATGTGGTGGCCGATGCCTTGCGAAGAAAGGCTAAGAGTATGGGTAGCCTTGCATATATTCCAGCTGGTGAGAGACTGCTAGCATTGGATGTTTAGGCTTTGGCCAAACAGCTCGTGAGGTTAGATATTTTGGATCCTAGTCGGGTTCTTGCTTGCATGGTTTCTCAGTCTTCTTTGTATGAGCGCATCAGAGAGCGCCAGTATGATAACCCCCATTTGTTTGTTCTTAAGGACACAATGCAACACGGAGACACCGAAGAGGTTTCTATTGGAGATGACGGGGTTTGCGGATGAAAGGTCGGATATGTATGCCCAATATGGATGGGTTGCACGATTGGATTCTTGGGAAATCCCACAATTCGTGGTATTCACCGCCAAGTTGTATCAGGATTTGAGGCAGCACTATTGGTGGAGAAGAATGAATAAAGATATAGTAGAGTATGTGGCTTGGTGTTTGAACGGTCAGCAGGTGAAGTACGAGGATCAGAGGCCGGGCGATTTGTTTTAGAGACTTAAGATTCCCGAGTGGAAGTGTATTACCATGGATTTCGTTGTTGGGCTCCCACGAACCTTGAAGAAATTTGACGCAGTGTATATGGATAGGTTGACCTAGTCAGAACATTTTGTTCGAGGACGAACGTCTCTTTTAAAGGTGGACAATGTCTGATAGGTCGTTTCGAGCACTAGCCTTGATTTCTGTGTTTTGAGAACTCCATTAACTTTGTTTGATGTTTCTTGGTTTGCGTGCGAGGTCCGTATCTCTTTTCGAAAAGCTTTTATGTGAATTTTTAAATAAAATGTAAATTTTGACAAAAGAATGAGGCTATAGTTGACTACGGTCAACATTTTATGTAAACAATCCTGGATCGGTATTTTGACAATTTTGGTAAGTCCGTATTGTAATTTTGGACTTGGACGTATGCCCGAAAATGCATTTGGATGTCCCTAGGTTGATTTGACTTGTTTTGCCGAAAGTTAGATATTTGAAAGTTTAGAAATTTCATAGGTTTGACCTGTTACACCCCATGTTTTAGTACGTGAAAGTACGCCATAAGTAAATTGATGAAAGTTTGGGATGAGATTACCTTGGGATTATAAGTATTACGGTATTTCAAACAAGTGATAAATAAATTCGTGAAGGTGATAGGGTAAGCAAATCGAAGAGAATCAATTTCGTCGAAGTTTGACATTTTGGGATAAAATACGGCCCGATCTAAAATACCCGGTATTTATGGACTAGTACCATACAAGGTACCACATGGCCATAATAGTAAGGTGTATAAAGTGTATAAACAGTGAGTAGTATTTTAAGTAAATTGAGATAATTATTAATTATGTGGACAATTGATTAATTGTGGGGATAATTGTGATATTAAGTAAGGATTAAGTGGATAATTATCCTTTTAGGGGCTGCCACATGGCATTAAGCCAAGCCAAAGTGGCACAAATGGGCATAATGAGGCATGAGGCATAAATTGCCTTGTTTACACGTAAGAGACATTGGATAACAACCTTGGTTTAGTTCTTTATTTGATAAACGAAGCTGCAAACAAAGAAAAGCTTGTTAGAATTAGCATTAAGAACCAAGAATCACAAATCTTTACATGAGAGACGTAAAGCTTTCCTTACAAACCAAGACCACTATTCTTATGCTTTCCCAATCACTTTGATTTCACATACTCAAATTTTTGTCATTCTTTAAATACTTTTTGATAACAATTATAACTTAGAGAATAGGAAAAGGTTATGGCACCTTTAGAAGGAATCTTGGCTAAGCCATAAAAGTCTCAGATTCACAAATATAGGGAATGGAAAATGTGATTTGCTTCAGCAAGAAAAGCCATCCAAAATTGTGATCAAATTCACCAAAATGGAGGTGTTCTACATCTACAAATGTAACAGATCTCTAGCCAAGAAATCTTCATACAAAATTATACTATGTAATGTTATAGCAATGGGAGTTTTGCGATTCTAAGGGAGTACGGTGCAATCTTTCTCAAGAATACATATGGATTTTTCCCTAATTCGATACGCCGTTAAGTATTCGTCGCAAAAGACGTGTGTTAGAAGGATTGTCAAGAGAATCGGTTCAGGTATGTTAAGGCTATCCCTTCTTTCTTTTGGCATGATCAATACGATATAAGCGAAACGAATAAACGCATACTTTTTATAAATGACTCTATTCATAGAAGTATTAGAGATGCCTACATTCTTGATTCTCCATGTGAATTATTATTATATCTTCTGTTCATGGGTCTCAGAAAAATACGTATTTGATAAAGTTTATCCGAAAGGCATATTGATGTTTATGGCCTTCCGAGAAATCTTATTAACATATGTCTTATGCATTTCTTGCATTTGTACATGTACATTGACCCATGACCAGATGGCGTTATATACGCGTATATTATATGTATACGGGATATGGGAAAAGTTTATGGCGTTATATACACACCACCACCTGATCAGTTGGTATATGTTGATGATTTACCCACAGTGGCCGAGATGATATGATGGGATGCCCTCAGAGGCTTGATGATGTTATGAACGCATATACCCATGCATGGTATGACATTTATATGCATATGCATGATATTATAATAGTAAATGATTCACAGAGCTATTCAGATATACATGTTGAGTCGTTTACTCCATGTTTCTCTCATGTCTATTGTTTATAGATTTTCATTCCTTACATACTGGGTACATCATTTGTACTGACGTTTCTTTTGCCTAGGGATGCTGTGTTTCATACCCGCAGGTCCCGATAGACAGGTTGAAGCCCTCCAAGTAGGCTATCAGCTCATCGAAAGATGTTGGTGCACTTCATTTGCTCCGGAGTTGCTATTTGGCCAGTTTCATTAGGACAAGTATTGATTGGTATAGTGGGACTCTGTCCCAACCTCTATGACAATTATGTATTCTTAGAGGCTTGTAGACAAATGTCATGTGTACGAGTATTTGTATGGCCTTGTCGGCCTATGTTTTGAGTTTATAAATGAGCATGTTGGCCTTATAGGCCCGTATGTCACGTGTATAAGTTTTTATATCAGGTTGGGTCGTTCTATGTTGGGTAATTCCCTCATGTTTACTCTATTTATCTTACGACGCCCCTCCTAGCCCACTTACCTATGATGATGTAATAAGAAAGATACGTTATGTTGGTACTCAGTTGAGTAAAGTACCGGGTGCCCGTCGCGGCCCATCGGTTTGGGTCATGAAAAAAGCGGTATCAGAGAAGTTCTGTCCTAGGGAGTCTACAAGCCGTGTCTAGTAGAGTCTTGTTTATGGGTTTGTTGTGCACCACACTTATAAGTAGGAGGTTACAGGGCATTTAGGACTATCACTCTTTCTTCTTACTCTAAATCATGTGGTAGAGATCAGTTGTAAGAACTCATTTTCCTAAACTCTATCTTATTCATAATACGACGATGCCTGCATCCAGGAAGAAGGTTGGTTAGAGATATAGCTGTGGAAGAGTTGAGTCAGAGGAATTCAATTTTTGCATCATGCTTATGATGGATAAATATGAGGTATCCAGCAGATCATGTGTGTACTAAGACGTGTAAGCTTCTTGATAAGGATCCCTAAGGCAAGAATATCTATCCACTTTTACGGTAAAAAGGAATAGGAGAATCAGAAGGTAGACACAAATTTCAGCAAGTAAAGGAAGCAAGGTGAAGAAGGGTACGAGATACCCAGTTAATGAAGATCATCGGTACTTTCAACTCAGGCAGAAAAATATATGCATTGTGAGTTACCTTCAACAGTAACATAGGTACATCTCAGTTATGCCCTATGGGAGCCAACAGATATAGTTTAAGAGAAGGATGGGATATCAGGATCCAACTGGGGTTAAAGTAACCCAAAATGTTGGATGGATTGTTAGCGTTGGCTGACATTCCGAAGGATATTGCGAATGTGCTAATAGATCTTCTTGTGAGATACCCAGATGGTGCACTCTGAAATAGTACAGCTAGATATGAGTACTGCAAAGACAGGCATTGGAAGCCTTGAAGGGATAAATATTACCTAATTTTTTCTCACGTCCCTAGTAGAGAGAGAATGTTAGGCAACCTGAAGAGCCAGTGGATGGAGCAAGGGGAGCTAAAAGCAAAAGAATGTCTTGTTGACGTTTTCAGAATAAAGTGATAGACATAATGTTAGCAGAGAAATAAGCAAAGGGTTAATAAAGCATTATGAGTAAGATGTGATACATGGATGACAACGGTAGATCAAGAAAATGACAGTATTACAGAGTCTATATTCAAGTGAAGGAAAAGACAGGAGGTGACAGGCCATGAGACAACAAAAGAGTATAGGCCATAAAGTCATATCCTCATTTCGAGAAACAAGTTCGTGACTCCAATGTGACTACAAGAAGGAAAAGTTAGACCCCAGAGTAATGAAAATCAGAATGGGACGGTGAACAAGATAAAATAAACATGAATTAGGGACTAAGTGATTTCATAATAGTCAGCATCATGAGAAATTCAGAGATTGCGGTCCGGCGATAATAGAATAGACGACAGAATAATAACTTTTAAAGGTCATTCAGGAAGACTCTTTCCTAAAATAAGCAATGTGAGCAAAGTTAAGCTTAAGGTACTGTATGTGCCAGTTATACTAAGTGTCACCCTCGCGAGTAAGGAATTTTGTTATACCTAGTACAGAAGAATTACTGCAAGGCGAGTAAGGGTCATTGATGATGTGAAAAGATGCCAAAGATAAAGAGGTAAAAAATCTATAGGTAGATCATCATAACTCTAAATCTTAGCACTCCCCTAAAGGGGGGAATATAGAGTGATGTGATATTAAGTCAGAATTAAGTGGTTCTAGTAACTACAAAACGGTAAAGGAAGAATGCGATAAAAAAATAAGAAAGGAATGAGATTGCACTTATCCAAATCCTACAGATATGCTACGATTCCAGAACATTATGAAAATATAATGTAAAGGAGAGGAAGTAAGGGTTCCTGCCCGAGATGTTATTGATAGATAAAGAGCATGTGCGAAACGTAAGTTAAGATAAAGGAGATAACCCAAGAAGATTGCGCGGAATATTGATATGAGAATGGGCCAACGAGTAGTTAGTAGTTGATCCAGGAAAATCCTAGTTATGGCTAAACAAGAGGACACAGACAAATCAACAGATTGTGCAAGATGAACATAGTGAACCCCAACATGGGGAATTGAGTCTCGTGGATATGACATCGTGATCCTTGAAATATATTCAGATAGGAGTTGAGGTAGTTAAAGGCAAATAAAAGAGAATATCACTAGAAGACAGTCAAAATATTAGTTCAGAAGCAACCTTACAAGCACAAGGGCGTGGAAATAAGTAACTACGGATAATTATAGGCGGGGAAGAACATCAAAAATTCCGTCAATTATATGATGTGATAAGCTTGTAACTTTACAAGAGTCAGAAGATCTTCCCTAAGTACTACAACGAAAGACTAGCTGAGAAAATAAGGAAGAAGGCTTCAACCTAAGCACAACGACCTAAAGAGGAAATGGTCATGTAAAAAAACCAGTCTCACTACAACATTGTATGCACTCTATGAGGAAGTGGCACCTACCGTGGCTAAGGAACTGGAAGAAAAATCAAAAGTAATATTCGAGATCATATGAGTTGCACGAAAATTTCGACATGCATGGGAACTAAGATAAGCTAAGTATGCACGCAACAAGGGGCAGAAAGACCAGGAAAAGTAATTGCTTACGTTTAAAGAAAGCTGAGATGGAACGAATGGAAGTATTCGATCAATGATCCAGAGTTAGTTACGTTATGAACGCACTTAAAATTTTGGAGTATTATCCATGCGGCATATATGTTGACAATCATACAGCTGTAGAAGACTCTGGTATAAGTTAAAAGAAAGAATTGAGTCCAGGTCATAGACAAGGGATTGAATTGTTAGATGATGGTATCACAGATATTCCATAGCGACTATGAAAGACTAAAGTAATAACTAATACCAGAAGCCGCAGATCGGAAGATAGCTTAAGCCTATACAAAGGCTAATCAGAAGGAAGAGGAAACTAAAGAGTTACATCAATGAAGCAAATCAGGAGTATGATTATTGGACACAGAAAATTATAGACATCATGATTGAGAACATTGCAAAATCACTCTTAATATCAAAGGTACAAGAGAGATAGTACAACAACCATTTTCTATAACGGCCCTACGAAAAAGCTAGTTAGAAGAGTACCAGCCTCATAAGAAGTCAGTATGAAGTTTCCACTAGATCGTGTATGCACCAGAGTTGAAAGTATTATAATAGAGCTTCAAGTTGTAGATGTAAATTATACCTATGTGGAAGGAAGGTCATAAAGGAGATAGAAGATGTGATGCGAGATTTTAAGGTAAGTAAGGTAAAGGTGAACAACGTACGAGATACTCACATGCAGAAGGTTATGTATAGTCCATACTTCGAATGGAAGGCTAGAAGCGATGAGATTCAGTATCCAGGAATGATAGCGGCGTCATCAATGGCATATTTTCCAGCCTATGGTTTCTAGGTATCGAGAAGCCTAATTAAGAGAGTAAAGAAGAGTTAGAGACAATGTGATGTCTCGCTTGATGTTCCGGGATGACATAAGGAAATCTATGATGCAAGCAAGTTGAAGGAAGGTTGCGAGTAGTATAAATAGATATATGTAGGTCACAAGCTAAAGTATGGTAAAGCGAAAAGGTTTTAGGAAGATAGAAGTAAGGATAAGAAAAGGCAAGTGCGAAAGTGACAAGAATGGACCTCAGGATTAAGCCCATGAAAACAAGATAGTTGATGGTTTCTCTAAGTTATAGAAAGCCCAGTATAGCCTGAATGAACTCAAAGGAGTCTAATACTAGTGGCATTTAGAAGAGATGGAATGCATTTAGAAGAGATGGAATGCTGCCCTGGTAGTAGAATAAGGGTGTATTTGTGATAGATAAAAGATGACGTTTGGGCCTTCGATTGAGTAATGACTTGAAGAGGATTTCATGAATTGTACAGAATTAAAATACCCATGTGAGGTGAGACACATTAGGATGCTATGAAACAAGATATAGCAATATTTGTAAGTTCAACAAAGTATCGAGCGAAGAGCTTCATTATACTTATAGATGCCCAGAGGGACATCTTATTAAGCTTTGTATATGTTCACAAAATGAGGCCTAGGGATTGGCTAAAACCTGGAGGAAAAGGAGAGAAGAGTCGCATAGGAGCACTTACAAAGTCAGAGTCGTACAGGTAGCATGGTAAAAGATAGCAACAGTTACAAGATTGAAATGATTCTGACCACGAGCCGTGGTGTGAGAAAGAGGCCTAAAGGGGGGAATGCCCTGACATTTGGATTTATTCACAGAACAGTTGCCTAAATGGCAAGGAGAGTATTAAAGTATTCGCAAGAGCTATGGGTTATGAGAATGATAAGTGCAATAGTCAACATTCGAGGACGAATGTTCCAAAGGGAGAAATGATGTTACACCCCATATTTTAGTACGTGAAAGTATGTCATAAGTAAATTGATGAAAGTTCGGGAATGAGATTACCTTAGGATTATAAGTATTACGGTATTTCAAACAAGTGATAAGTAAATTCGTAAAGGTGAGAGGGTAAGCAAATTAAAGAGAATGAATTTCGTCGAAGTTTGACATTTTGGGATAAAATATGGCCCGATGTAAAATACCCGGTATTTATGGACTAATACCATACAAGGTATCACATGGCCATGATAGTAAGGTGTATAAAGTGTATTAAAAGTGAGTAGTATTTTAAGTAAATTGAGATAAATCTTAATTATATGGATAATTAATTAATTATGGAGATAATTGAGGTATTAGGTAAGGATTAAGTGGATAACTATCCTTTTAGGGGCTGCCACATGGCATTAAGCCAAGCCAAAGTGGCACAAATGGGCATGATGAGTCATGAGACATAAATTGCCTTATTTACACGTAAGAGACATTGGATAACAACCTTGGTTTAGTTCTTTATTTGATAAACGAAGCTGCAAACAAAGAAAAGCTTGTTGGAATTAGCACTAAGAACCAAGACTCACAAACCTTTACATGAGAGACGTAAAGATTTCCTTACAAACCAAGACCACTGTTCTTATGCTTTCCCAATCACTTTGATTTCACATTCTCAAATTTTTGTCATTCTTTAAATACTTTTTGATAACAATTATAACTTAGAGAATAGGAAAAAGTTATGGCACCGTTAGAAGGAATCTTGGCTAAGCCATAAAAGTCTCAAATTCACAAATATATGGAATGGAAAACGTGATTTGCTTCAGCAAGAAAAGCCATCCAAAATTGTGATCAAATTCACCAAAATGGAGGTGTTCTACATATACAAATGTAACGGATCTCCATCCAAGAAATCTTCATACGAAATTATACTATATAATGTTATAGCAACGGGATTTTTGCGATTCTAAGGGAGTACGGTGCAATCTTTCTCAAGAATATCATATGGACTTTTTCCTAATTTGATCCGCCGTTACGTGTTTGTCGCAAAAGACGTGTGTTAGAAGGATTGTCAAGAGAATCGGTTCAGGTATGTTAAGGCTATCCTTTCTTTCTTTTGGCATGATCAATACGATATAAACGAAACGAGTAAATGCATAATTTTATTAAATGACTCTATTCATAGAAGTATTAGAGATGCCTACATTCTTGATTCCCCATGTGAATTAT
>AWOL01S0137557.1:0-34339 GCA_000715115.1 Nicotiana otophora
AGTTTTGTAAATCAAAATCGTAGTGGCTCATGACGTGTACTACTAGTCCTTGGGTAGTTGTATTAAATGTTTTTGTAGTCTCATTTATGATATTGATGATTTCTCATTGTAGTGATAACTTATATAGTTTGGCTTGCCTAGCGGGTTGGGTTAGGTGTCATCACAATATTGGTAGAATTTTGGGCCATGACAAGTTGGTACCAGAGCTCTAGGTTCATAGGTTCTACGAGTCATCAGCAAGTGTCTAGTAGAGTCTTGCAGATTTGTATGATGGCGTCCATACTTATCTTCGAGAGGCTACAGAGCATCTAGGAAACTTCCCTTCTTTCTTTCCTTATCGTGCGACTTTGTTTCAGCTTGGAGCTTATATTTTTGATTTTCTTCCATTCACTCATATGAGATGTTGCGCACTCGGTATCAGCTATGCCCAATGGCTTGTGGTGTTGCTGATGGGTTGCGAAGAGCTATGGATACTTGATCACCGTCTCGATGAATTGTCCAGGCTTAGATGCGGATGTGTTGGTAGATCTTTCAGCTGTTCATTTGTGGGATGACGAGCATTCTTGTATCTGGATGATGAGTACAAACTCAGGAGAATTGATTAATTTCCTTGTGGTTGTGACCATGGTGGGGCCATAGAGAGATGTCAGTTTGAGACTAAGCAGGTGGGTTATATCCTGCGAGGAGGTTTTGAGGTTGTGTGATTCATACGAGGTTTCTATAAAGAGTTTTCCTTTCTATCCAATGAGATGTATGTGCTACGATTGGAGTTCAGATCACTTGAGAATGTTCGCTCAACCGTCACAATGATGAATATGCACTCGGCAGAGTCTTTGGAGTATTTATGACTGGTGTTACATAAGTTTATGAAGTATTCAGTTAATTAGCAGTGTGAGAGCAAGGCAGTTATAAATGAGTTATAGATGATGTATTCAATGGCTTCGAGCCAAGTGGGGGAGTCTACTATCAACGATCGGATTGCATTGTCATGCATTATATTAGTTCTTGGACTAGGATATGCTTGTGGATTAGCTATGATTTGAGAAAGATTTCGTCGAGGATGATTTCGAGCAAGGAATTGGTTGGATATATGATGTACTACACATAATGGGAATATAGAGGTCTTGGGATGATTCAGGCTTGATACTCGTTGTGGATGTAGTGTGCAAAGAAACGGAATCGCTTGGTTGCTTCTTTTGGATATCCATCGGCTGGTGGAGCGCAGGTAATTTTCGATGCGTATTGGCTGTGCATTGGGAATTAGAGAAAGGTGAATGACTTTCGAGAAGGTTCCAACAGGCTCAGGACTCATGTGTGGTATTTAAGGATTTTCGTATTTGCATATGGTTAGGATTTGGGACTTGCATTGGATGGTGCCGAGACTTGCGGTATTTCTATATCATTTGTCACGACACAAATTCCCACTTTAAGGGTCGTGATGGCACCTAGTACCTAGGACTAGATAAGCTTATCATGTCACAATACCAATCAGAATATAACAACTTTAGAGTTTAATAAAAGCTGTGAAATATAATAAAACTGCCAAACATGAATATAATAAGCAACATCCCAAAATCCGGTAATACTGAGTCATAAGTTGTATAGAGTACATGAAGTCTCAACCATACATCTATGTTTAGAAGACATAAACAGAAGGAAAAGAAATAGAATAGGGGCTTCGAGGCCTGTGAGCGAAACATAAGATATACCTTGAAGTCTCCAACAACTCGACTTCACTCTCTATCGACCAGAGCGATTTGAGATACCTGGATCTGCACAAAGAATGTGCAGAATCATAGTATGAGTACACCACAGTTAGTACCCAGTAAGTATCAAGACTAACCTCTGTGGAGTAGTGATGAGGTTAAAATTAAGACTCTCACTAGCTAAATAACCTGTGCAAATGTATCAAAGACTAGAAACAGGAAAAACAACAGGAAGCAATAGATGAAATCTTATTAGAACAAGTGATAGCAATTTAATACAGATAAGGCTTAGTTTCAACAACAAGTCATCCAATAGAATCGTATACATATGGAACCTCGTGCCCACATTGTCAATCACCCTCGCACGATAAAGATCTCATGCCCCAACATACGTCATACCGTACAACAAAGACCTCGTGCCACATCATAAGTCACATTTTCATGGCAAAGACCCCGTGCCACAATATAAAGCCGCATCCTATCAATTACCCATAACACGTTCCAGAGAACCATGAAGAATCAAATACAGTAATGCATGATAATAACTTTTTTTTATTTTCAATCCATTAGGCCACCAACAATACAACAGAATATGAGATAACAACTCCATACAACTGAATCTATCTTGACAACCGAACTATCAAGTAATAACAGAAGCATAGATTGGCGTGTTAGAAATCAAACAACAGATCATGTATAAATGCATGACACACACAAAGAATTCATAAGCACAAACAAGAATACCCCTCTCTCACCACTATACAAACATCATCAATAAACGCCCCCAGGCCATCACATATCATCCCCACATAGCCGCCCTTGTCTCACCATGTGCCCAATAATAAAATAAATGGCCGCCTTGTCTTGCCATACGTATTTTAATAATCATCCCACCTTGTCTCGCCACACAAGTAAACCCGATATAACCCACCTCCTTTTGCCACATGTGCAATTTCAACAATAACAATAGCATGGCAGAAATATCGTGCAAACACCCGAATAATCCGCCCAAGAAGTCCACATGTACCATAATCATAACAACACAACATGCCAACAATTGTCATCAATACATAAACTCGCATTCTACCAATGCAGTGCACAAGAACAAACCAATAAAGGAAATGTAGATAGGTGTTCAACATATGAGCATGAATTAAACTAACTCACCTTAGAAACAATCTCACAAATGCCGAACTTGGCCAATGAAGGAATTACAATCCTAAAACATGATCTATAGCATGGAACATAAACACATCGCAAACGCGAACATGTCCAGAATACACAGACCTCGCAGTTACGATACCCACCTCGCAAAAGCGATGGTTCGCAAATGCTTGCAGGATCTCGCATTTGCGAGATCTGTAGTACCAGCAAAGAACCAACACAACTGAAACGAACCAAAACACTCTGAAATGCGTATGAAACTCTCCCGATCCCCCAGGGCTCCACACCAAACTTCCACACAAGTCTAGAAAAATCATACAAACCTGCTCGCCAACTCGAAATACCAAAATAACACCCGGAACCATGAATGGAACATCAAAACACATAAAATTCAAAAATAAAACTCAAGAACTTCTTAAATCACAACCAAGCGTCCGATTCCTACCAAACCAACTGGGAATGACGCCAAACGTTGCACACAAGTCGTAAGTCACAAGTCACAAATGACAAAACAGATCTACTCCAAGTCTCGAAACCAAAATCCGAACCTGGTAACCATAAAGTCAAACCATGGTCAAACTTAGAAAATTTTTAAGCCTTCAAATTGCCAACTTCCAGCAAAAGAGCTAAATCAACATAGGAACCTCCGAATCCAATTTTGGGCATATGCCTAAGTCCGAAATCACCATAAGAACCTATTGGAACCATCAAACACCATTTTGGGATCGTTCTCACAAAAGTCAAACCTCAGTCAACTCTTCCAACTAGCTTCCAAATTGAAAATTTCTCATCTAAATAGACCTCGAAATTCTCGAACACTAATACCAACCATACACGCAAGTCGTGATACATCATATGAAGCTACTTAAGACCTCAAACCACCAAACGGAATGCTAAAGCTCAGAAAGACCGATCGGTTCATTACATTCTTCCCTCTGAAGCAATTGTTCGTACTCGAACGTGCCAAGAGTCGCTCTAGAGCCATCAAATAACTAAATAAACTCACCATATACATACCCACAGTGATCTCACATCACTACAATCCATATAAGCTCCATCAACACAACCCTGACTGAGGATTACTCCTTTAACCTTAATTGATAAGCCTTAGGAATAACTCCCAATATCTAGGCACTCTCCTAAGACCCAATTCTCACATATACACACTGTATCAACCTCAACTAGCTACAATAAATCATAAATACATTCATAAGGTATAACCACATTACGTAACCCACCGTATGCCCATAGAAACATCTCCGACCACCATAGCTGCCCGGTACTAGTAAATAACCTCATATCATCTAGAACCGTGTTCCAAACCTTAACATCACTGCAAATGATGTACGAAACACGTGGAAACTCATACCTCTACCATGATGCGCCCTGCCCCTAAAATAGGGACCAGTAGATATTCTAGGTCCACGAGGCTTCTTAGCCTCCATATCTTTCCTCTCTAGACCACAGATACGCTCCAACATTCGAGCGATCTCCACAACTCGATAAAATGGAATGTCAGTCTCCAATTCCCGTGCCATCCCTAATCTGAGACCATAGTTGAGTCCCTCAATAAATCTATGGAATCTCTCCCTAACGGTGGAAACCAAAGAAGGTGCATGACGAGATAACTCACTAAACCTGATAGCATACTCGGACATAGTCATCTCCCCCAGGCGCAAGTGTTCGAACTCGGTGCACAACGCACCCCTGAGGGTCTATGGTACGAAATCATTCAAAAATAGATTAGTGTAAGTGGCATCGCGCTAGCTGGCCTACTCTCCTCAAAATCCTGCCACCATCTATATGATGGCCCTATCAGCTGGAAAGTGGTAAGGTTGACTCCGCTCAACTCCACTATACCCATAGTGCACAACATACGATGATACTAGTCTAGAAAACCCTGTGCATCCTCAAAAGACGCGCCACTAAAAGTAGGAGGAAAATACTTCTTGAACCTGTCTAACCTCTTCTACTCCTTCTTTGATGCCACTAGCCTGACCTCAGGACGGATCGTGATCACAAGCTGCACCACCATAACATCCAAAGCTTGATCAACATAAGCCCACTACTCTGGATTACGAGCGGCGGGAGTCTGAGCTCCTCCCCTAGAATGAGAAGTAGTTGGTGCAACTGGGATCAGCCCTGCCTGAGCCAAGGTACCAAACATGCTCGGGAAGCGTGCTAAAGTTTCCTGAAGTCCAGGGGTAGCAATAGGTGCCTCGAGTGCCTACTCTCCAACCAGAGCTACTAGTGGTTTCTCAGTTGCGGCCCTAGCACGACCCCTTGTTGCAACACGTGTTCTGTCTCTGCCTCTAGCAACATCGGCTCTGGGGGCAACATCATTAATAACTGTAGCTCGCTTCCTCACCATCAATGAGAGAATAAAAAACAATGGCTCAAACTCCGAGATCGATAAATCCATATGATAGGAATGAAAGGAGTTAAATTTCCTATTAGTTCTGTAGCCTCTCAAAGATAAGTACAGACGTCTCTGTACCGATCCGCAAGACTCTACCAAAATTGCTTATGAATCATAAAATCTATGAACCTAGAGCTCCGATATCGACTTGTCACGACCCAAAATACCACCTTAAGGTCGTGATGACACCTAATACCTAGGACTAGGTAAGCCTATAACGTCATGATGCCGATTAAAATATAACAACTTTAGAGTTTAATAAAAGTTACAACATATAATAAATCTGCCAAACATGAATACAATAAGCAACTTTCCAAAACTCGGTAATACTTAGTCATAAGCTCTACATAGAGTGTACATGAAGTCTCAACCATAGATCTATTTCTGGAAGACATAAACAGAAGGAAAAGAAATGGAAACGGGAATCTGAGGCCTGCGAGCGGAACATAAGGTATACCTCGAAGTCTTCAACAACTCGAATCCACTTTTTATCAACCAGCGGGATCTGAGGTAACTAGATCAACACAAAAAATATGTAGAAGCGTAGTATGAGTACACCACAGTCGGTACCCAGTAAGTATAAAGACTAACGTCGGTGGAGTAGTGACGATATTCAAGTCAAGACACTCACTAGACAAATAACCTGTGAAAAAATATCAAAGACTAGCAACAGGAAGAATAACGGGAAGCAATAAGTGAAATCTTAGCAGAACAAGTGATAGAAATTTAATACAGATAAGGCTTTGTTTCAACAACATGTCATCCAATAGAATCGTACATATATGGCACCACGTGCCCTCATTATCAATCACCCTTGCACGGTAAAGATCTCGTGCGCCAACATAAGTCACACTGCACGACAAAGGCCTTGTGCCACATCATAAGTCACATTTTTACGGCAAAGACCTCGTGCCACAATATAAAGCTGATTCTGTATCAATTACCCATAACATGTACCATATAACCTTCAAGAACCAAATAGAGTAATGCATGATAATAATTTTTTTTTATATTTCCAATACCTTACGCCACAAACATTTCAATAGAATATAAGATAACAACCCCACGTAAGTGAATCCATCCTGACAACTGAAACATCAAGTTATAACAGAGGCATATATTGGCATATTAGAAATCACACAACAAATCATGTATAAATGCATGAAACACACACAAAGAAGTCATAAGCACAAACAAGAATACCCATCTCTCACCACCACACAGACATCATCAATAAACGCCCCCAGGCCATCACATATCATCCCCACAGAGTCACCCTTATCTCACCGCGTGCGCCACAATAAAGTAAATGCCCGTCTTTTCTTGCCACATGTGTTTTAATAATCATCCCACCTTTTCTCGCCTCACGCGTAAACCCGATATAACCCGCCTTGTCTCACCATATGTGCAATATCAATAATAACAATAGCACGACTGAAACCTCGTGTAAATACCCAAACAATCCGTCCAATAAATCCACATGTCCCATAATCATAACAACACAACATGCCAACAATTATAATCAAGACATAAACTCTTAATCTGCCAATGCAGTGTATAAGGACAAACTAACTCACCTTAGCAACAATGTCACAAACGCCCAACTTGGCCAATTAAGGAATTACAATCCTAAATTATTATAACACGCAGTGCAGAGATCTCTCAAGCAAAATAAGCCAATAAGAGAAACCTCGGGTCAAATCCGATCATAAATCACACATACGACCGTGTACACACTTGCCACCTCGTGTACACGTCGTTTACACATAACACAAATAATCAATTAAGACAAATCCTAAGGGGTTATTTTTTCCACACAAAGTTAGGCACAATACTTACCTCATAAGCCCTCAATCAATACTCTAAAAAATGCTTTTCCTTTAAAATTTACCTCATCTCGGCTCAAATCTTGCAAAAAACGACCTAATAATATCAAATAATGCAAAAAAGCCAATTTCAGTTAATAAAGTTAAGATCTTTACACTTTCCCAAAAGTCCACAAAAGTCAACCCCGGGCCCGCCCGATTAGAATCTGAGTTGAAGGGTAGATTTCGACTACCTATAGCCCCACGAGTCAAAATATGTGTTTGGTTTTCAAATCCGAGTCAAAATCGACTCTCAAATCTCAAATTTCTATTTTTCAAAAATATATTAAAATATCCCAAAAATTTATCTTCGAATCTCATTGATTAGATGTTAAAATTCATAAACAATCATATTATAATATCAAAACTGAGTCAAAACCACTTACCCAATAACGTTGTATGAAAATCCCCTCCAAACATGACCTATCACCGAGTCTAGGGCTCAAAATGTGATAAAAAAAAGCCTCGAAATCTCATCCTTTAAACCAGTAGCGAGTGTCGCATTTTTGACTGGAGGTTCGCAAATACGACCTCCGCAAATGCGACACAGGGATCGCAAAAGCAAACCCTGTCAGCGCCAAGGAAATGTCGCAAATACAAAATATGTTTCGCAAATGTGAAGCTAGGCCATATCGCAAAAGCGACAACAAGCTCGCAAATGCGAATTGGCCATATCCCAGCCAATGTCGCAAATGCGACCCAGGCTTCGCAGATACGAAGCTTGCAAATGCGGAGCCCTTATCGCAAATGCGAACATGGACAAAATACCCAAAACTCGTAATTGCGATACCCACCTCACAAAAGCGATGGTTCACAAATGCATGCATGATCTCTCATTTGCGAGACCTGCAGCACCAGCAAAGAACCAGCACAATTAAAACAACCCAAAACACTCCGAAACGCGTCCGAAACTCTCTCGAGCCCCTAGAGTTCCACACTAAACATTCACACAAGTCTAGAACATGATACGAACATGATCTCAAGCTCAAAATACCAAACTAACATCTGGTACCATGAATCGAACACCAAAACGCATAAAATTAAGAAATGAAACTTAAGAACTTCTAAAATCACAACAAAGCGTCTGATTCCTACCAAACCAACTCGGAATGATGCCAAACTTTGCATACAAGTCACAAATGATAAAACAGACATATACCAAGTCCCAAAACAAAAATCCGAACTCGATATTCATAATGTCAAAACATGGTCAAACTTAGGAAATTTCTAAACCTTCAAATTGCCAACTTCCGACAAAAGAGCCAAACCAACATAGGAACCTCCGAATCTAATCCCGAGCATACGCATAAGTCCAAAATCACCATATAAAGCTATTGAGACCATCAAAACACCATTCTAGGGTCGTTCACAAAAGTCAAATCTCGGTCAACTCTTTCAACTTAAAGCTTCCAAATTGAGATTTCTCTTCCAAATAGATTCTGAACCTCTCGAACACCGATACCAACCATATACATTAGTCTTGATATATCATATGAAGCTACTCAAGACCTCAAAATACTGAACAGAACACTAAAGTTCTGAACGACTGGTCGGGTCATTACATCATTATTGATTCTACATTACAATATTAAGGGTGAAAGAAACAACTTCAGATTCATTAAAGGGTTCTTTAGTGCATGCATTTTCATATTGAGGTATTCTTGATTTTAGTAGTCTACCTTATTTTGGTTGATTTGGAGGGATTTCATTATAATGATTTAATTATGTGCAAATGGGTTAGAAGAGCTTGCGATGGGTTAGCCACAACTTGCGGTTGATGTGCTATACAAGCATGGGGAGTCCGTTACGTGTTGTGATTTTCTTCCACGGGATTGAGTTAGTGGAAGCTTTTAGGTTGATGGGATGTATATATTACTTGTCATTCAGAGTTGAGAATGGAATCCTCGTATTTTAATATGATAGCATGATTAAGGCGGTGTGCCATGTGGGATTGAGATTTCGCGGGCAAGGTTGCAGTTTGATTTTGAAAGGAAGGTGTTGCTCCAAAACGCACACGCAAGTATACGTGGTCGTATAAGTAATAAAATGATAAGTCGAGTATCGAACCCACATGGACTTGTATTAACTACCCATTAAATTCACCAAGATTGTTATTCAGTCGAGCCAATTCGAGTTCAAAAGTGTGATTATACTAAATAATAATTCTAACTAGTAACTAAATTATCAAGCAACAAAATGATTGTTGTGTATTCAGTAGAGACAAATATTGGGGGGTTTTGATCGATTCACCAATCCTATTGTGTTCTAGTTAACTCTCCCTTTCATACAATTCAATCATGATTGCGAATTAATCGAACAATTTCTCTCGTAGCCTTCTTCTGAAGTACTACTCGCCTATTTAAAATAGATTAACGCTTATATTCCTATAAAATCAATCTATTAAGAACGCATTAAGATTACGATATTTAATTGAGCATGGTGACTAGGTATATTTCTATCCTAACCACAAATCCGCCCCCTCAGAGTTAAGATCGTGCTCTCTTTAATTCTTCTCTAATCTAAACATGGCTTTTTCAAGTACAACATAGATAGTAAATAGAACCTAACTGCTGGCCAGACATAAGAAATTAATCACAGAATTGAAGAAATAACCATATATTGGTGAATTATAATTAAGGTTAAGTCAACGTTAAAAAACAATATTCATGGCTAAATCACAACCCCAGAACTATGGGTTTTAACCCATAGTTACCCATAGTTCTGGGGTTATGATTTAGCCATGAATATTGTTGTTTAACGTTGACTTAAGCTTAATTATAATTCACCAATATATGGTTATTTCTTCAATTATCCCCTCATGATAGTATCAAAAATTTTATAAGTGTTGGATAATTGAAAATACTGAGAAAAGATGAAGCAAACTGAGTTCTCTTTGCTCCCGAATGTTTCTCGTGTGTAGTTTTCCTTCAAAGTGGAGTCCTCCCTCTCAAAATAGGCTTAGTCTTGCTTTTATTCCCATTGGGTAGGTCTATGGTTGAAAAAACCTTGTCCCAAGCAAAGTTGGAGACATTCCCGTCAACAGCATCCAGGGTAGCATGGGGCGCTGGCCCTGGTGCTAGCTTGCTGAGAGTTCTGCCCATAGCGCCATAGGTGGCGTGGGGCGCTGCCTGTGGTGCTGGAAATCACATTTTCCATTTTTTCTCAGTTTTGGCTATGATCTTGCACCTTTTGCCCCCAATTGCTTTCGAATGATTCCTACAAATAAAAACACAACGAATTAATATAAATCAATACATTTTACATCCGAAATCCACGAAACACGAGGAAAATATGAGGCGATATACATATAAATATAAATACTTAAGCTAAATATCAACACCCCACACTTAGACTCATGCTCACCCTCGAGCAATGGGACCTATCAACCACACCCCCAGCAACGTACACATCTCAACTAGAGAGGAGAACTTCAATTTTTAACCATACACTCTACCCTTGACTATGATCGATACCGGCAATCAAGCATGAAAATACAAAATTTACATTCTTCCCGTTTTAAACATGCCCAAATATATCCATTTCAATTCAAGCAATTCAAACAACCTATCCGTAACCACCTTACCTTAAAAGCCGACTCGTTACCACTAAGCACTCTCAACTCACGCACTTACCCAACAAGAGACGTTTACAATATTACCAATCTTTCATGAGATCATGTGCTTCACCAACAAATAAAAGAGTGAATATAGAATAGTCCACACATTCAAGTATTTCTTTGAATATAATTTAAGGACATCACACAATTAAACAAAATTCGCTCACTCTCACAAAGAATTCATGTGCATCCCGTGGTCGTACGATAAGCTTGCCCGTAGTGTATATCTCTACTAATCTAAGCTAGCCAAATATATGATCAATTAGGACTTTAAGGTTGTAATGTAGTCTAAGTAACGGGTAGGATACATTTAGGAATAGTGACTAACCCTCCTAAGCACGTTAATACACTACACTCACAAATCGAGCATATATTCTTCTCAACCAATTCATTCGTCATACACTATATATATCATAGCCCTCTTTTCAATTAAGCACCTCTATATTTCCACTATCACTAATTATTAGGATTAGGAGATGTGTATTTTTCTACATTATTTGTCAATCTTTTTTTCTTGCAAGTTTTCTTTTTCTCTTTTATTTTTTACACACACTCCATACATTAAGGTTCATCGGCTAGTGACCTTTGTTTTCAACTTTAGTGCACCAAAGGGCCCTTCCATGGTTCCACTCGAAAGCTACTCCCCAATCTCTCACCTTACTTCTTTTAGCGACTAGGTGCCTTAGGAGGTAAAGGTTTAACAATCTCAAATTAAGAACAAAATAGGGATACGACTTGTAATGTGGGTGCCAAAGAAAAGGTCTATAGGCTCTAAGGGGCTAGCAACGGAAAATTTTATCTTCAAGTGACAAGCATATCTATGCTCAAGCAAGAAACACCTACATCATCTCCTAGATTAGCACAACTTAACAATTTCGCTTCGATTAACACACGAGGCAGGTTCTAGACTACACAGGATAGCATAGAGAATCATAATTCCTTACACACACATTGCACATGACTCAATCAAGACGGTTCTGTTCAACTCTCAAGTCAAGCAAGCACATATAATTGAAAAATTTAAGCAATAATGCACTATGTGGCATACAAGTCGAACAACTGAGGAAAGGCTTCACAAAATAGGCTATTTACTTTACTAAGGCATTACAATTCAAATCAAATGTACGAGAGGATAGAATGCATGTCCTAGCCTAATGTGCCAGTACCAAACATGTCACTAGGTATCTCAGAGTAATTCAGTTTCTTCCTAACCTACTCCTAAAAAATAAAGTACCCGGTTCGAGCTACACTCTTGGAAAAGAACCGGCGCCCAAGGAAAAACCAAGGGATACTACCTATAACTATCCTAGATAAAAACTAAAAAAAATCTTTTTGGTGTTTTTAATCAGACTTTATCTCTCAAGAAAATTGTCCAACGGATCCATAGTCAGGAAAAGTCTGAGCTTTTTTCTAATTTTTTTCTTTTTTTTCCTTTTTTTTTCTCTAAAACAAACTAGACAAAAAACTAGGCTAAGTAAAAACTAATAAAAGAAACAAATTAATACAATTTATACAAAGTACATCACAAGTAGTAGTTCTCCCACCCCACACTTAGCATATGCATAGTCCCTGATGCATGTAAAAATGTAAAGCAAAGTAGGGTGAAAAGAAAACTCCCTGTCAGTCGGAATCCTCCTCCTCAGCATGTCCGCCATCCGCAGCTCTGGGCACATCATCATCAGGTCCTAGAGGCACCAAATCCATGGGCCCCATGACATCATCACCAATCTTATCCTCCGTGTCGGAGCCTTTGTAAGTGTTTACGTCCTCCGACGAGTGGACGGGGCTGCCAGGTGCAATCCCTAACATCTCTTTGGAGGAACTAGACAAATCATTGCGTAAATGCATACGCTCCTCGTATGATACACCCATCCCACTCATGATTATATTCAAAGAGTTATAAAGATGCTTGTTGAAGTTCTCGTCTCTTTCGTTCCGTGCTGCCTGAGTGAGCTTAGATGTAGTCTCCGACAAGGATGTGATGTCCATTATCCCTTTAGGAGCCTCCATCACCTCATCATACCCGGGGTATTCCGGCACCTACCGAGAGAGCATGTATTGTGTGAGCAATTTGTCGAAGAAAAACCTCTTAATATGCCGCTCAAATTATGTGCGGGCCATCTCCCCCAGCATGATCTCACCCACATTAATGGGTCTCTCAGTCATCAAAAAGAATATCACACACTCTCGAGCTCGAGTGCATTACGCTGTTGTGTTCAACTGGCATGAGTCGAGCCTACACGAAATTCTGCCACACTTTGGCGGTTTTGTTGAAATCAGAACGGACCATCTAAAGATGGATATCACCTTGCTTTCTGGTCTACTTGGCATTTGAATCGACGCCACAATGAGTGTGACGTATCGCCGTGTAGCTTGGGCGTGTGACAAATTTATTTAGCCTGCTCGGGTAAGAGTTCTCAACCCCTAAAAATTCACATAAGGTCCGGTCCGCCTCTTTAGTGGCACGTCTATTCCACGGACATGTGACTAGAACAAGTCCGCATTCTAGTTCGCGTACAGTTCCCGCACCATGCTCAAATTTGCATGGCCGTGCATTCCATGAGTTTGTCCATGTTCAGTCTCACAACCGGCCAAGCACATCCGGGAAGTTCCTTTCTAAAGCTTTCACATTAATCTCCATCTCGGAGACGTACCGCCCATATGGCATGAAGTCCCTATGCCATGTGATAGCAGCATCACTGGTTAGTTTCAAACGCGGCCTCGGCTGCAATGGTGCCTGCTGTGATCCCACGACAACTTGTTTCCCCTTAGCTTGCCTCGAGAATCCTTCTCCTTGCTTGCGCTTTTTGGGCCCTGGGGCAGTGGTGGAGGACTTTCCTATTCCCTTGCCTTTGTTTGCATTATCTTGAGTCATAGCAACCTACAACACAAATAAGCATGAATGTGAGAACGAATCAAGAAATCTGCCTAAGGTTGTCGCGCGAGTCAAAAATGACCCCATACTTAACACCGAAGGCTCAATATATTATACTCACAATCGTGGTCTAAAATGCACAAGTGTTGCACCACAAGGAAACAAGTACTCAAGACTTCCCCATGCCATACAAACAAGTGATTGATCATGGCGAAGTGAATTAACCTCAATGCAAGCAAGCGGCATATGGTACTAAATTTTTACAACTACTACACTAAATTAGCTAACCCTACAAAGTGCTACAATATACATACATAATATAGGATACATGGTGTGGGAGACACATGTGCATTTAAAACCAAGCTCCCAAGCATGTAAAATCATCCCCACACACCCCACACTTAGCCCAATATCATATACAACTACACTCGATTACTCAGACTTCACCGGTGCACAAAATATTCATTCAAGCATTTTAGCAAACACCTTGTGGGCATGAAGTGTGTGCATTTTAGTTTAACAATGGTGGAATATGGTGGCCCTCCCAAATTTCAACGAAGTAGAGGGAATTCTAGTTTACTACTCCGTATACAATACAACCACAACTAATTTCGTCCCACATTCTGACCACCCACCATAGAACAAGTCTTAAGAAGCAACTTAGGGGGAAAATATGGGATTAGGGTATTTGGGAGAGGGAATGTTTATTATCATCTATCAAGTAAAAGAACAATAAGAAGAAGATGAAATATACCTGTTGGATTTAGGATGAGAGCAAGAGAGGAGCTTGAGAAATTTGAGAGAGAGGAGGAAGACAGAATGCAGCAGAAGCTTGAGCGAGAGAGAGATTTACGGTGATATGAGAAAGAGAGAAATAGAGTTAAGGTTTTGGAGTTGTATTTTCATTTAAGATGGGTATGGGTATGGGCTATAAGATGGGTTATAATGTTAGTATAGATGGGTATATGGGTTGGGTTAATGGGTAGGGGTATTAATCTAATAAAGAAAACAAAACAAAAAAAACAAAAAAAAAAGACTTACCTGCACCCCCCAGCCCAGCGCCCCACACTAGGCCTAGCGCTTAAGGGTTTGGACATTTTGTAAAGGGCGCCCTAGGCAGCGTGGGGCGTTGGCCTGGGCGCTAATTTGCGAATTTATTTTTTGAAGTAATATCCCGATCCCCCGAGCCCTTTAAATATCTAATTTACATGTCCCACGACATTCTACCTATAAATTCTATTTCTACAAAAAATTCAAACTCTAGTCTACTCTAATTAAAAAAGTTTAAAAAACTAAGATATGAAAGCAATAAAAATTGGGTTGCCTCCCAACAAGCACCTGAATTAACGTCGCGGCATGACGCATGATCTCTCTTAGTCATCAGCAAGTACTACTTTGGTCTTCTCACAATCAATTATTCCTCCCCAATAGTGCTCGACTCTGTGTCCATTCACTAATAACTTTTTTTGACCATTTAAAGCGCGTAGCTCAATTGCACAATAAGGAGTGACTCTCACTACCTCAAATGGACCCGACCATCTCGATTTTAACTTCCCAGGAAAAAGCTTGAGCCTAGAATTGAACAATAACACTTGTTGGCCCGGTTCGAAGTGACGTGGTTTGATACATTTTTCATGCCATCTTTTCATTTTCTCTTTGAAAAGCTTAGCATTTTCGTAAGAGTGCAACTTGAACTCATCTAACTCATTCAACTGCAAGAGTCTCTTCTCGCCCGCTGCTTCAACGTCCATATTCAACTTTTTAATGGCCTAGTACGCTTTGTGTTCAAGTTAAACCAGCAAGTAACATGCCTTCCCATAAACAAGCTTATACGGCGACGCCCCAATTGGCATTTTGTATGCAGTTCTATATGCCCACAAGGAATCATCTAACTTTGCACCCCAATGCTTACTATTCACACTCACAGTCTCCTCTAAGATTTGCTTTATTTCTCTGTTAGACACCTCAGATTGTCCACTTGTTTGCGGATGATATGCCGTGGCAACTCTATGGCGGACTCCATATTTAGCTAGAAGGTTATTCAATAACCGATTGCAAAAATATGTCCCTTCATCACTAATCAAGTCATGTGGAGTCCCAAATCTTGAAAATATGTTCTTTTTCACAAACGCAGCTACCACCATAGTATCGTTTGTTGGCAATGAGATCGCCTCTACCCATTTTGACACGTAGTCAACTGCTAGCAAGATATATTTGTTTCCTCTGGACACTGGGAATGGTCCCATAAAATCTATACTCCCACACATAAAAATTCTCGACCTCCAGGATGTTACTCAAAGGCATCTCATGCCTCTTTGTGATTGTTCCTGTTCTTTGACACTGGTCACACTTCTTAACAAATGCATGGGCATCCTTGAATAATGTTGGCCAGAAGAGCCCGGATTGTAATACATTTGCAGCTGTTTTATCGCCTCCATGATGGCCCCCGTAAGGTGATGCATGACAATCATACAACACTAATTCCACCTCCTTTTCTGGAATGCATCTCCTCATCAATTGATCAGCACACTTCTTGTACAAGTATGGCTCATCCCAGTAGTAGAAGTTCACATCATGTAGAAACTTCTTTCTAGCTTCACATTCAATTTCAGGAGGAAGTACCCCACTCACAAGATAATTCACATAGTTCGCGTATCATAGGGAGGGTCTTGGGTGATAGAAAAAAGTTGCTCATTAGGAAATGCTTCTTTAATTTGTCCACACTCCTCCACGTGGTCGTGATTTTCCAGCCTTGAAAGATGGTCAACTACTTGGTTTTCTATGCCCTTTCGATCTCGTATTTCTACATCAAATTTCTGCAACAATAAAACCCAGCACATCAATCTAGCCTTGGATTTTTTTTTAAATAGATACCTTATTGCTGCATGATCAGTATGGACTATGACTTTTGTTCTTACCAAGTATGCCTAAAATTTCTCAAAGGCCCACATAACAACCAACAACTCCTTTTCAGTGGTGGTGTAATTCAGCTGTGCATCATCAAGAGTCTTACTCGCATAGTAGATGGAATAAAGCATCTTGTCCTTCCTCTGGCTACTGCCCTAATAGCATGATCACTTGCATAACACATAAGTTCAAATGGTAAGGACCAATCCGGTGCCGCAAAAATAGGGGCAACCACCAACTGCTTTTTGAGCTCTTCAAATGCCTTCAAGCAGGCGTCATCAAAATTGAAAGTTACATCCTTTTCAAGTAACCTATACAAAGGAGTAGCAATTTTTGAAAAATTCTTAATAAAGCATCGACAGAATCTCGCGTGTCCCAAGAAACTCCGGACACCCTTCACAAAAATGAATGGAGGTAATTTTTCAACCACCTCTACCTTTGCCTTATCAACTTCAATGCCGCTCCTTGACACTCTGTGGCCCAACACGATGCCTTCTTGCACCATAAAATGGTACTTTTTCCAATTCAACACTAGATTTGTTTCTTCACAACGGGCTAACACCTTGCTAAAATTCTTCAAACAGTCATCATAAGAAGACCCACAGACTGAAAAATCATCCATAAAGACTTCCACAAATTTTTCCACCATATCGGTGAAAATAGCCATTATGCATCTCTAGAAAGTGGATGGTGCATTACAAAGACCAAACGGCATACACTTGAAGGCAAAAGTGCTATAAGGACAAGTAAAAGTTGTCTTCTCCTTATCCTCTAGGCATATGATAATCTGGTTGTACCCCGAATAACCATCAAGGAAGCAATAATATTCATGCCCCACCAATCTGTCCAACATTTGGTCAATGAATAGAAGGGGGAAGTGGTCCTTGCGGGTTACTTTGTTGTGCCTTTTGTAATCAATGCAAACTCTCCACCCCGTCACAGTGCGAGTAGGAATTAGCTCATTTTTCTCATTCTCTATCACAGTCATCCCCCCCTTTTTAGGCACACATTGCACTGGACTTACCCAGTTGCTGTCAGAGATAGGAAAGATGATACCTGCATCGAGCCACTTAATTACTTCCTTCTTCACGACTTCTTTCATAATGGTATTTAATCTCCTTTGCTGCTCAACACTAGGGCGGTGTCCATCTTCCAGAAAGCTTTTATGCATGCAAAATGATGGATTGATTCCCTTGATGTCAGCAATTGTCCACCCTATAGCCTTTTTATGCTCGCGAAGTACTCTGAGTAATTTTTCTTCTTGTACATTAGTCAAGTTGGACGAAATAATCACTGGCAATGTCTCAGAGTTCCCCATATAAGCATAGCGCAGATGAGCTGGAAGGGGCTTAAGTTCTAGCCTTGGAGCTTCTTCAATAGATGGCTTAGGAGGGGTCAAAGTGAGAAGCCTATCCAACTCCTCAAATCTCCCAAACCCATGGACATAACTGCAAGACATGTCAAGTACTTGCTCAGTTTATCCCATCATCTCGTCTTCACTGTCTTCTTCATAACCAATCAAAGCTCGTTCAAGAGGATCTATGGGGCTCATATAAGGCACCAATGATGTAGCATCGCTTTTCACCAAAGAAATCATGGATAGCTCTTCATAGTGGGCTGGCAATCCGAGTGCTTTATACACATTAAATACCTCCACTTGATCACCTACTCTCATCGTCATCTTTCCTTCGCATACATAAATAATAGCTCGGCCTGTGGCTAAGAATGGATGCCCCAAAATAAATAGGACTTCCTGATCAGGATCGTAGTCCAAGATAATCAAATCACCAGGGAATATGAAAGAACCCACTTGAACTAACATATTTTCAATCACTCCTTCAAGATGAGCAAAGGAGCAATTAGCCAATTGTAGGATTACCATTGTTGGGCGTGGCTCACCCAACACCAACTGTCTGAACACAAATAGCGGCATCAAATTGATGCTTGCTCAAGATCACATAACGCTCGCCCGACTGCATGCTTACCAATCGAGATTTGGATAGTGAAACTACCCGGATCCTTCAATTTCTGAGGTAGCTTGCTTTGAATTCTTGAGCTACATTCCTCAGTGAGTGCCACAATCTTGAATTTGGTCAACCTCCTTTTATTTGCCACTATGTCCTTGATGTATTTAGCATATTTTGGCACTTCTTGTAGGATGTCTACCAGTGGAATATTGATTTGTACCTACTTTAAAATATCAAGAAACTTTTTATACGCTGCATTATCCTTCACTTTCTGCAATCTTTGAGGGAACAGAGGTGGTGGCCTCGCAACTAATGGTGGGGGTTGCTTAGCCAGCGTCTCTTCAGCTGACTTCTCTGTCTCCTTTAATTTTTCTAATTCTGCCTCTATGGTGGCCGACTTCTCATTAAAGGTCACTTGTTTTCTCTTTTTCGATTGGACTTCTTCTAAATGTATCCCATTCATCAATGATACAACATTAATAGATGCCTTAGTATTAGCCTCAGTGTCGCTTGGAAGAGCTCCAACTGGTCGAGTATTTTGGGCACTAACAAGTTATCCCATTTGTTGCTCCAAATTTCTCATTGCTGTTGCTTGGGCCTGCTGGTCAGCCATTACTTCCTTCATCATCTCTGCTGTTTGGGCCTGCTGATCAGCCATAAATTGCTTCATTATTTCCTCAAGGTGACTCGTCGAGTTTGCATGTTGTTCAGCCTGAGGTGGTCTATATTGTTGTTGAGGTGCTTATGGCATGTACTCATTCTGAGCACCTTGGTTTCTACCCCAAGAGAAGTTTGGGTGGTTCCTCCAATTAATATTGTAAGTGTTCCCATATTGGTTTGTCTGGCCCCTATTTGCATTACCCACAAAACAGACAGACTCTGGATTAACTGGGCATAAGTCGCTCGTATGACCCTCTCCACATACTTCGCAAAATAATTGAACTTGTTGCACTGGCTGGGCTTGTTGCTTGTTAATAACTAAGGTCATATGATTGACTTGGTTGGTCAATGTGGAAATCTACGCTGATAATGCAGAGACGACATCTAACTCGAGGACCCTTGCAGATTTTTGCACTGTGTGTCTGCCTATCTCTCCTTGCCAATCAGGATTGCTTTTGGAGAATTTGTTCAATAAAGCATATATCTCATCAAAACGTTTCTCCAACACTTGACCTCCAGCTGCAACATCTACACAATCTTTGTCTCAGGATGTAGCCCTTCTATGAAAGTGTGAGCTAACATTTCATTTGTCTGATTATGATGAGGACAGTCTCTGTGCAGCCCCTTGAACCTCTCTGAAGCTGAGTATAAAGACTCCCCCGCTTTCTTTTTGAAGGCGACTATCTCACTTCTGATCTTTGCTATTTTGCCTGAATGGAAGAACCTTGCCAAAAATTTCCTGGCCACATCATTCCATGATATAATAGAATTAGCTGGTTCTTCCTTCAGCCATCACTTTGCTTCGCCCAACAGAGAGAATGGGAAAAGTGTGAGCCTCACATAGTCTGGAGTGACTCTGTTAGTGATGTAAGTATCACTAATCTCTAAGAAGTTTAGGATATGCTGTTATGGATCCTCATGTGGAAGACCCATAAACTGCCCATTCACATGAAGTAGCTGGATCATGCTCTATTTCAGCTCAAAGTGCCCAGTGATTCTGGGCTTCACAATGCTAGAGGTGACATTAGCAATGCTGGACATCGCCACCTCTTGAACAACCATATGTTGCTCCTCTGCCATGTTCACAGGAAATTGAACGAGTGTCTAAAGATTATTTATGTCCTTTGCTTCCCTCAACCTCCTATGAAATGTTCTCTCAGGTTCGGGGTCAAAGCCTTGAAGTCTCTTCTGGCTTCTGACCCTTCGCATTCAATCAAGGTTCCTAAGAGCAGAGCAACAATGAAGTAACGATAGACTTGACGAAATAAACAATTATAGCTAAAACTAGAAAGTAGTCAATATTTAAGTCCCCGGCAACGGTGGCAAAAAACTTGTTACTCCAAAACGCACACACAAGTATACGTGGTCGTACAAGTAATAAGATGATAAGTTGAGTGTCAAACCCACATGGACTTGTATTAGCTGCCCACTAAATTCACTAAGATTGTTATTCAGTCGACCCAATTCGAGTTCAAAATTGTGATTTTACTAAACAATAATTCTAACTAGTAACTAAATTATCAAGCAGCAAAATGATTGTTGTATATTCAGTAGAGACAAATATTCTAGGGCTGTGATCGATTCGCCAATCCTATTATATTCTAGTTAACTCTCCCTTTCATATAATTTATTCATGGTTGCTAATTAATCGAACAATAGCTCTCGTAGCCTTCTCCTGAAGTACTACTCGCTTATTCAAAATAGATTAATGCCTATATTCCTATGAAATCAATCTATTAAGAACACATTAAGATTACGATACTTAATTGAGCACGGTGACTAGGTATATTTCTATCCTAACCACTAATCCCCCCTCCCCTCCCCCCTGAGTTAAGATCGTGCTCTCTTCAATTCTTCTCTTATTTACATGGCTTTCCCAAGCATAACATAGATAGTAAATAGAATCTAACTGCTGGCCAGACAATTAAGCAATTAATCACAAAATTGAAGAAACAACCATATATTGGTGAATTATAATTAAGTTAAGTCAACGTTAAACAACAATATTCATGGCTAAATCACAACCCCAGAACTATGGGTTTTAGCCACTCATGATAGTATCAAACAATTTCATAAGTGTTGGATAATTGAAAACACTGAGAAAAGATGAAGAAAATTGAGCTCTCTTTGCTCCCAAATGTTTCTTGTGTGTATTCTTCCTTCAAAGTGGCGTTCTCCCTCTCAAAATAGGCTTAGTCTTGCTTTTATACGCATTGGGTAGGTCTAGGGCCGAAAAAACCATGTCCCGGGCAAGTTGGAGACATTCCCGTCACCAGCATCCAGGGCAGCGTGGGGCACTGGCCCTGGCGCTGGCTTGCTGCGCGCTGCCTGTTGCGCTGGAAATCACATTTTCCTATTTTTCTCCATTTTGGCTCTAATCTCGCACCTTTCGCCCCCAATTACTTCCGGATGATTCCTACACATAAAAACACAATGAATTAATACAAATCAATATATTGTACATTTGAAATCCACGAAACACGAGTAAAACATGAGGCGATATACATATAAATATATATAGAAGGTCATGAGTTCTAGAGACATGGGAGATTTTAGATTTTTAGAAGATGTTAGTACACCCTGTATCGCTTGAAGGGTATGCGTGTTAGGTGATGCATTGTGTTTTTACTTCCAGATGCTTGACTAGTATTATGGTAATCGCTTGGTTGTTAGCTGATGAGGTTAAGGTTTATCTACGTGGAACGAAAGATCTATGCGAGCAATTTATGTGAGATGATTGTGTATGAGTGATGTATCAGTCATTTGAGTTGTGGTATTGGGATCAGATACGGAGATTCCTGTATTCTTGAGGTTTAGTGACGGGATGTTCTCAGAGGCAGACTATTCCTTGGTTATGGACTATGAAGATATGTTAAGAGTTAGAGAGTTGGTGGTATGTATTATGGATAGGTTACTATGAACTTTTAAAAGTTTATTTACCTGTTTTGGCATGATCAGAATTTTGTTTTTGGGCTATTTGTAGGCCTTATGAGAACGTGTATTCTACACCGGATTAGGCTTTCTTACTTTTACGCAGCATTTTCAGTGGGTATCTTATCGGGGCGGAATGAATGATTATTCGTGCCCTAGTTGTTTCGTATGTTGCTCTTTTATACTGCCACGGGTTGTGAGACTGCTTGGCTATTCACACGTATGATGTGGTCCTGTTTAGGCTCGTTGACGAGATTTGGAGCGAGATAGGTCTTGGGATGTTGAGTTTCTTATTGCAGCTTAGTCATGTTTTTCCTATTTGTGGTATATTGTGCTATCCGTTTCTCTATGGTTGTGGTCATGTGTTTCGCGTGTTTGCTGTTGATACACGTGTGATCGATGATTGGGAGCATTATGGCTCGATGGGTATATATGGACCGGGCTATGTGCCGGAATGAGGTTATGTTAGGATGAGATTCTCTATGGTTGTGTTGTGTGTTAAACTTCTCTCTTGTGGGAGAGACTCATAGTATGATGCCGTTGGGGTTCTACCTATTAGACATGTCGGATAGTACTCTCATTTGGTTCTCTTTACATCTTTAGTTATATTCGAGTAGTTGCTTGTTCGGTACGGATTGCATCGTATGTGGTCTAGGTGGCATTGGGGGGTGGGGGTGGGGGTGGGGGGGGGCATGTCGGTCGAGCTGCGTGTACTGGGTGAGATAAAGTTATTGGACCTGGAAAGCATGCAATCAGATTGGGATAAGGTATGTTTGCAAGAATAATGTCGGTAGTCAGCTTAGAACTTTGTTATGGTTCTTGTTGGGTGAGGGAAACTTCACAACTTGTCCTGGAGAGTGGTTATGAGTTTATACCTGGTTCTGTCATCATTAGTTGTGTTTCTAAGGGTTAGAACTATGTTTTATATGCATGAGGTATGTTTTTGGTATCAGATTTGGTAACGAGCAGCTATACAGTCTTAAGATATTACTACGAGTACATGCGTTATGTGGTACATCGTGTGAATATACATTAGAATATGGTTAAGACTTGATGCAGCTTGTTTAGACTTATACTGGGCATAGATGCGAGAATCAATTCTTATAAGGAATTTTCGGGTATTGGAGATTGGGGTTCTAAGGTTTATGGGCTAAGATTGGAGAAAGAATCTTCCGCTAAATTTTGTTGATAGGCTTAGATGGATTGTGGTGGCGTGGTATTACTCATTGGTATTGTGTATGGTGAGCTTATACAACAATTTTATGACTTTAGAATGACTTTTAGCACGTTCAAGGACGAACGTATGTTTAAGTGGGGTAGAATGTAATGTCCCGACCAATCGTTTTGAGCTTTAGCATTTCGTTTGGTGGTTTGATACTTTAAGTAGCTTCATAATAAGTATTTATGACTTGTGTGTATGTTCGTTGTTAGTTTTCGAGCGGTTAGGGATTGATTTAGATGAATGACTCTCGATTTGGAGGCTTTAAGTTGGAACAATTGACCAAGGTTTGACTTTTGGGTAAATAGACCTGGAATCAGGTTTTAATATTTTTGATAGGTTCGTATGATTATTTTGGACTTGTACGTATGTTCGGATTTGGTTTTGGAGATTTCTAGAAGAATTCGACACTATTTGTTGAAAGTTGGAAATTTGAAGAATTTAAGAGCTCATGTGTTTGACCAAGAGTTGACTATGATGTTATTTGACTCCAATTAGTGTTTCGAGACTTTGGATAGGTCTATATAGTTTAATTGAACTTGTTTGCAAAGTTTGGAAGTAATCCAAAGTGTGTATGTCTGATTCAGACACTCTTTTGAAAAAATGAAGATTTAACAACTTAAGAGAAATTCTATTCGGTTTGAGCCTTGATTGTTTATTGTGATATTCTCGTGGGTGTTTTGAACCTTTAGATAAGTTTGGATAATGTATTTGTACTTGTTGATATGATTGGATGGGGTCCCGAGGGGCTCGGATGTGTTTTGGATCGTTGCTTGGGAGACTAGTTAAGTTAAGAATTTGGAGTTTTACCATGGTCAATATCGGGTCAAGACGACCTCTTTTCGGTGTTTTGAGTACGCGAGCAGGTTCGTAGCGTATTTTATAATTTAAATGAATATATGGTTTGTGCCTGGGAGGTTCCGAATGAGTTTTGGGTTTTCTATTGTTGATTTTTTGGTATTATAATTTCGAAAATACTAGTTATGTCCCTGAAATTTTCAGACTTCCTTTAAAACTACAAAACATCATATCTCCCTCATTTTAAGTCCAAATTGCCCGTCCCATGCCTATTTTTCAGGAGGTGTTGGGCCACTATATGGTGATTCTAGACTCATCCTAGGATGTTTAAAAATTAAAAGACTAAGCGCTAAATAATTTAAAACAAATAGGACTCCACAGAGTACAATTAGCACAACAAGGCTCACATATACCTCCACAAGTAGACTCACATGAATGTTAAGCAATTACCAATTAACAGGTTGGCAGAAGTGGGAGACTTCAAAAGTGGATCGTCCTATAGGCATGCTTTCTAATTGTGAGATTAGGCCGGATAGTCTTGAACTAGGTCATATTATCGAATTGATTAATTTGGACCTAAAACATGATCTCTATGTAAAAAAGAGTAGATGACCAGTTGTGAACTTATTAAGTCTATGACTTATACATGGATAATCTAACAAATGTAGATTTTATTATTAAGTCCTATAGGCATGATCTTTAAGTGATTCATGTTTTTAGACTGTTTTTAAGTGATTCGAGTTTTTGTTTATAGATCCTATCGTCATAGCTTCTAGGTATAAAGCATTAAGAGCATAGTTGGTAGCGTAAACTGTTGATTTATTTAATCAAGTCCTATAGGTATGATGGTAAGTGTGAAATCCTAATACAAGTTTTCTAAGTGTAGTGGCATATAGTCAAATTAATTCACACAACATATGTCCTACATGCGTGCTTTCTAGACGATATCATAAGTCATATAGGAAGTTTTTAGTTACCAATATTAAGGATCCTAAACTCATGATTTCTAAGCGAGCCAATCAAATTTGAAAGTCCGATGGACATGGTATCTATTAACAGGTAATACGCAGAAGCAAAGCATGATCAGCAAGTAGCGGGCAAGGCTTATTTGATCCTATAGGTATGTTATCTACCCATTAATGCAAAAAGTAAACTACCCCAGTCCCCTTTTAACTATTATTCCCATCATCGATATTACAGACCGAATCATAAATTACAAGCCCAAAAGGAAAGCTGAAATACAATGGCCATAGACCCGAAGACATAATAACAAGATACAAGGTGAACCCTAGTACATTTGGGCCTTCAAAATCTCCCAAAAAGCAATTGAAGTCCATAGATTGCCCTACAATTCAGCAACGGTGAAAAGGAACCCAAGAGAAGGTACGACTCGACTCATTTCAGAGACAAGCCTTACTTAGCCATATGCTTGATGATTTAAGGTAGACTGGACATAAATTCCTAGAGGCAGACCTCTTACGTGCTTGTGCTAGTGTATGTTATGTCACGACCCAAATCGGAGGGCCGCGATGGGCACCCGATGCCTTACTCAACCGAGTACCAACGTAACATATCTTTCTTATCACACCATCATAGGTAAATGGGCCAGAAGGGCCATCATGAGATAACTGGAATAAAACATAAGAGAATACTAGACATAGGACGACCCAACAGGATATAGAAACTTATATACATGACATACAGGCCTATAAGGACGACATGATCATTTGTACACTCAAACCATAGGCCGATAAAGCCATACAAGTATCCGTATATATGACATTTGTCTACAAGCCTATAAGAGTATATAAACATCATAAAGGTCGGGATAGGGCCCCTCCATACCAATCCATACATGTCCAAATCATACTCACCAAATAAGCAACTCCGGAGCAAGTAGAGTGTACCAACACCTTTCGCTGAGCTGATAGCCTACTAGGAGGACTGTCAACCTGTCTATCGAGACCTGCGGGCATGAAACGCAGCATCCCTAGGCAAAAGGGACGTCAGTACAAATAAAGTACCGAGTCTGTAAGGCATGAAAGAAACATGGTGTAAAAAACTCAACATAAAAGTCTGAATATCTCTGTGAATCGTGAAACATTTATAATGTCATGCATATGCATGTAAATGCCATACCATGCATAGGTATATGAGTACATAACATCATCAAGCCTCTGAGGGCATCCCATCATATCATCTAGGCCTCTGTGTGCGAAATCATCAATGTATACCACCTGATCAGGTGGTGGTGCGTATATAACGTCATAATCTTTCCCCATAATCCCATATACATATGATATACATGTATATAATGCCATCTGGTCATGGGTCAATGTACATGTATAAATGAATGCAATGCATAATGAAGTAAGTCAATAAGATCTCTCGGATAAAATTTATCAACTTACGTATTTTTCTAAGACCCGTGAATAGATTATATAATAATAGGACACATGGGGAATCAAGAACATAAGCACTCCTAGAACTTCTATGAATAGATCCATTTATGAAAGTTGTGCATTTTCTCATTTCGTTTCTATCATATGGATCATTCCAAAAGCAAAGAAGGGATAGTCTTAACGTACCTTTGTCGTTTACCTAACTACACGACATCGGTTTAATACATTAGTACTTCAATCTACAACAAACAATAAGGGACCACTGTTAAGTTTACGGAAGCTAGAACTCAACACAAATGAGCGACTAGCTCATCTACGAGATTTTGGACAGCACCTCCCCTTATTCTTTTCACTTTTCTCAAATAAACAAACAAGACCAACATGTCCAAAATATAAACAAACATATTACATCAATATCCAACCTTATATCCATCGCAATACATCACCAAAACAGTCCACACAATCTCATACAACAACCAAGTGCTACTTTGTGCTTTCCCAACCATATAAACTAGCTAGAACTTGAATACACTTCAATAATGACAATCACAATATACTCTAGTTATACATGCTAATTTGTAAGCCACAACACCACATAAAAACGAATTCCTAACAGTCCACAAATTACAACAACTGAAAACTGATTTTCAGATTATTACTTCATCAATTATTACTCCCACAACTTAGTTAAGGCACCAATAATATTAAACACAACATGTCCAAGACAATAATCTTATGTGACAGCTATATAATAATATGAAACTTCTCCAAACAGTCCATAACACTACAACAACTTCAACTCAATTTCCAGCCCCTACTTCACAAGACCTTCACCAAACATCCTAGCTAGAACTTAGATAAACTCAAATATATGAAGGAGGGAGGATTTTATTACCTATATCAGATCTTGTAGGGATGAAACAATGGTAGTATATTTCCCTTGATGGCCATTAACTTTCTTCACATCAAATCCTTCAAGATTGGAGATTACCCTTTAACTTGAATTGAAGGAAGAAGAAGATTATCAACAACTTCTTGAGAGTTTGGAGTAGGTCAATTTGGGAGAGAATTTCGTGGCTCTATTTATGTTTCTACTACTTGGATATTATGAGGATATGTGACTTGATTCATCCCCTAAAAGGGCCCTCTTGGCTAACATACACATGTCCATTTAGGTGGACTAATTTGGGCCTTCCCTTTTAGCAAGTAGGTGACACACCTACTTGTCACCTGCTTGGTTAATTAGTAGGTGCCACATCTGCCCTTATTCACTTAGACACGAATCTTACCCTAATTTAATAATCACAACATGTGCTAAGTAGCTCAAGCTAGTAGGACGGGTAAGCAAGTAGCTCAAACAAGTATCCGGTAAGCAAGCGGCCATATTTTATGTATCCATTATCTCATTTGTTTTTTTCCAAGTCTCATTAAACTTAACTTACTTAAGACTTCGATAAACCTTCCTTATCCTTGTAGAGAGATTTCATTCCTTTTGAACTTACATCTACCGACTTACGACGTACTTTTATGTACAAAAACATGGGGTGTAATATTATTCCCCTCTTTGGAACATTCGTCCTCGAATGTTGGCTGATGCGCTTATCAGCTTATAATACACAAATACTTTAATACTATACTTGCCATAAAGGCAACTATTTTGTGAATAAATACAAAGGCAAAGGCATTCCCCGCTTTAGGTCTCTTTCTCACACCATGACCTGTAGTCGGAATTCTTCCAATCTCATAACTGTTGCTACCTTCTATCATGCAGCATGTGCGACTATGTCCTTGTACGTATGCCTACGCAACTCTTCTCTCCTTTTTCCTATAGCTTTTAGCCAATATCTAAGCCTCACTTTGCGAGGTATTGTGATGTTCTTGGTTTGGTACTTTATCGAACTTACGACGATTGCTATATTCTATTCCCTAGATTCAGAACTTTTTTCCATCCATTGTTGATTCACCTTAATGTTGATCTATAATCCACCAGTAATAACTTGAAACTTCTTACGTAATACATTGTCACTAGGGCTCACGTCTCATCGGTGAACATCTGAAGTTATTTGCCTGATCGTCCTTAGGGATTATACTATACTTCCATAATCGTATTTACTAATTTCATAGCACCATAGATTTCCTTATGTTATTCTGGAACCTCAAGCGAGACATCACATTGTCCCTAACTTTTATTTACTCTCTTAAATAGACCTCTTGTCACGACCCAAACCGATGGGCCGCGACGGGTACCCGATACCTTACTCAACCGAGTACTAACGTAACATATCTTTCGTATCATACTATCATAGGTAAATGAGATGGAGAGGTTGTTGTGAGACAAATAGAATAAAACATGAGGAAATACTCAAAATTGGACGACCCAACATGTAATACAAACTTATACATATGATATACGGGCCTATAAGACCAAAATGATCACTCGTACACTGAACATAGGCCGACAAGGCCATACAATCTTTCACGTACATGACATATGTCTACAAGCCTCTAAGAGTAGATAAATACCATAAAGGTCGGGACATGGTCCCGCCATACTAATCAATACATGTCTAAATCATACTGACCAAATAAGCAACTCCGGAGCAAATGGAGCACACCAACACCTTCCGCTGAGCTGATAGCCTACTCGAAGGACTCTCAACCTGTCTATCGGGACCTGCGGGCATGAAACACAGCGTCCCCAGGAAAAAAGAGATGTCAGTACAAATAATATACCAAGTATGTAAGGAATGAAAATTAGTAAATAAAATACATCAGAGAAACATCGAGTAAAAGACTCACCATGTAAGTCTGAATAGCTCTGTGAATTATTTTATATTTATAATATCATGCATATGCATATAAATATCATACCATGCATAGATATATGCGTACATAACATCATCAAGCCTCTGAGGGCATCCCATCATATCATGTCGGCCTCTGTGGAAAAAATCATCAACATATACCAGTTGATCAGGTAGTGGTGCATATATAACGTCGTAACCTTTTCCCATATCCCATATACATATAATATATGCATATATAACACCATCTGGTCATGGGTCAATGTACATGTATAAATGAATGAAATGCATAAGAAATATGTTAATAAGACTTCTCGGTATGTCATATGCCTTCGGATAAATTTTATCAAGATGTGTATAAGAGACAGCTTATATCCNTGTCTACAAGCCTCTAAGAGTAGATAAATACCATAAAGGTCGGGACATGGTCCCGCCATACTAATCAATACATGTCTAAATCATACTGACCAAATAAGCAACTCCGGAGCAAATGGAGCACACCAACACCTTCCGCTGAGCTGATAGCCTACTCGAAGGACTCTCAACCTGTCTATCGGGACCTGCGGGCATGAAACACAGCGTCCCCAGGAAAAAAGAGATGTCAGTACAAATAATATACCAAGTATGTAAGGAATGAAAATTAGTAAATAAAATACATCAGAGAAACATCGAGTAAAAGACTCACCATGTAAGTCTGAATAGCTCTGTGAATTATTTTATATTTATAATATCATGCATATGCATATAAATATCATACCATGCATAGATATATGCGTACATAACATCATCAAGCCTCTGAGGGCATCCCATCATATCATGTCGGCCTCTGTGGAAAAAATCATCAACATATACCAGCTGATCAGGTAGTGGAGCATATATAACGTCGTAACCTTTTTCCATATCCCATATACATATAATATATGCATATATAACACCATCTGGTCATGGGTCAATGTACATGTATAAATGAATGAAATGCATAAGAAATATGTTAATAAGACTTCTCGGTATGTCATATGCCTTCGGATAAATTTTATCAACTACGTCTATTTCTGAGACCCATGAACAAAAGATATAATAATAATTCACATGGGGAATCAAGAACATAGGCATTTATGAATAGAGTCATTTATTAAAGCTGTGCTTTTGCTAGTTTCGTTTGTATCGTATGATTCATGCCAAACGAAAGAAGAGAGAGCCTTAACATACCTGGTCTTAACCCACTGGCTTAAGAGTGTTACACCCCATATTTTCGTAAATAAAAGTACGCCATAAGTAAATTGATATAAGCTCGGAAATGAGATGTTATATCCGTACGTTAAAATTTTGTCGTAAGTTAAGCGACATAAGTTCGGGAATGAGATTATTTTGGGATTATAAGTATTACGTTATTTCAAACAAGTGATAAATAAATTTGTGAAGGTGAGAGGGTAAGCAAATCGAAGAAGATGAGTTTCGTCGAAGTTTGGAAATTTGAGATAAAATACGGTCCAAGCTATAATACCCAGTATTTATGGACTAGTGCCATATAAGGTACCACAGGACCGTGATTATATGTGGTATTTTATGTAATTTGAGATAATTCCTAATTATGTGGGTAATTGGTTGATTATTGGTTAATGAGAGATTAATTAGTTAAATAATAAATTAGTGAGTAATTAAGATTTTGGATAAGACTTAATAAAGCCTCCCAAACATGGCAGCCCAAGATTATTGATTTAAGTGACTATTTGGTCACATTGCTAGATGACATTTTAAGAAAATTGGGTGGCTAAGGTAAGCATTATTAAGTGGGGCCCACACCACTATAAAAAGGGACCTTTCTAAAGCCATTCATTTATTTTAGGAGGTTTCATACGGATCTGCTATGTAATGCTTCAACAGAGACCATACTTTTAACTAGTAACGTGAATCACTTCAACAAGAATTCATCCGAGACTATTTAGCATAATTGCGACGAGATTTTGCGATTATAAGGGAGTACGGTGCAATCTTTCTAAAAACTATCATAGGGATATTTCCCAACTTTGATCCGCCGTTACGCATTGTCGCAATCAACGGTCTTAAAGGGATTGTTAAGAGAATCGGTTCAGGTATGTTAAGGTTATCCCTTCTTTCTTTTTGGCATGATCGAAATTATACAGAAGAAACGAGCAAACGCACAGTTTTCATAAACGACTCTATTTATAGAATGATTAGGGGTCTCTATGTTCTTGATTCCCTATATGACATATTATTATATCTTCTGTTCATGGGTCTCAGAATGATACACAGTTGATAAAGTTTATCCGAAGGGAATATTGAGATTATTAACATATTTCCATGCATTTCATTCATTTATACATGTACATTGACCCATGACCAGATGGCGTTATATACGCGTATTTATATGTATATATATGTATATGGGATATGGGAAAAGGTTATGGTGTTTTATACGCACCACCACCTGATCAGCTGGTATATGTTGATGATTTGCACACAGTGGTCGAAATAATATGATGGGATGCCCTTAGTGGCTTGATGATGTTATGAACACATATACCTATGCATGGTATGACATTTATACCCATATGCATGACATTATAAAAATGAAATAATTCACAGAGCTATGGAGACGTACATGTCGAGTCTTTTACTCCATGTTTCTCTCATGTCTATTGTTTACTGTTTTTCATTCCTTACGTACTCGGTACATTATTTGTACTGACGTCCCTTTTGCCTGGGAACACTGCATTTCATGCCCGCAGGTCTCGATAGATAGGTCGAGAGTCCTTCAAGTAGGCGATCAGCTCAGCGGAAAATGTGGGTGCAGTCCATTTGCTCTGGAGTTGCTTGTTTGGTAAGTATAATTTAGATGTGTATTGTTTGGTATGGCGGGGCTCTGTCCCAATCTTTATGACAATTATGTATTCTTAGAGGCTTGTAGACAGATGTCATATACGTAAAAGATTGTATGGCCTTGTCGACCTATGTTCAGTGTACGAGTGATTATTTTGGTCTTAATGGCCAATTTTGCCTTACGTATAAGTTGGTATTACATGTTGTATTCCACATATCTCACGACAGCCTCTCCGGCTCAGTTATCTATGATGGTATGATATGAAAAGATACGTTATGTTGGTACTCGGTTGAGTAAGGTACCGGGTGCCCGTCACGGCTCATCGGTTTGGGTCGTGACAAAAGTGGTATCAGAGCAATTCTATCCCAGGGAGTTTACAAGCCGTGTCTAGAAGAGTCTTGTTTATGGATGTGTCGTGCACCACACTTACAAGTAGGAGGCTACATGGAATTTAGGAATGTCACTCTTTCTTCTTACTCTAGATTGTGTGGTAGAGCTCAGTTGTAAGAACTCAATTTCCTAAACTCTATCTTATTGATAATATGATGAGGCCTCCATCCAGAAAGACGGTTGGTAAGAGATGTAGCTGTGGAAGAGTTGAGTAAGAGGAACTCAATTTTTGCATCATGCTTATGATGGATAAATATGAGGTATTCAACAGATCACAGTATACTAAGATGTGTGAACTTCTTCATAAGGATCCCTAAGACTAGAATGTCTATCCACTCTTACGGTAAAAAGGAATAAGATAATCGGAAGGTACACAGAAGTTTCAACAAATAAAGGAAGCAAGATGAAAAAGGGTACGAGGTATCTAGTTAATGAAGGTTAACAATATTTACAATTTAAGCAGAGAAATATAAGCATTATGAGTTACCTTCAACAGTAACAAAGATATATACAATTGATCAGACCCATTTTAGTTATGCCCTCTGGGGGCTGACAAGTGTAGTTTAAGAGAAGGACAGGATATGAGGATCCGGCTGGGGTTAGAGTAACCCAAAATGGTAAATGGATTGTTTGTGTTAGTTGACATTTCCGAAGGGTATTGCAAATGTGGTAATATATCTCCTTGTGAGACACCCAGATGGTGCACTCTAAAATAGTACAGCTAGATATGAGTACTACAAAGATAGACACTGGAAGCCTTGAAGGGATAAACATTACCTTAGTGTGGCTCCCGTCCCTAGTAGAATGGGAATGTTAGGCAACCCGAAGAGCCAGGGGATGGAGCAAGGGGAGCTAAAAGCAAAGAATGACTTGTTAAAGTTTTCTGAATAAAGTAGTAGGCATAAATATTAGCGGGAAATAAGAAGAGAGTTAATGAAGCATTATGAGTAAGATGTGATGCATGGACGACAACGGTAGATCAAAAAGATGACAGTATTACTGAGTCTATACTCAAGTGAAGGAAAATACGAGAGGTGACAGGCCTTAAGACAACAAAAGATATAGGCCATAAAGTCATATCCTCATTTCGAGAAATAAGTTTGTGACTCCAACGTGACTACCAAAAGAAAACATTAGACCCCAGAGTAATAAGAAATCAGCATAGACTGATGAACAAGATAAACTAAGCATGAACTAGGGACTAAGTAGTAGTCGGCATCATGAGAATTTCAGAAATTGCGTCCCGGCGATAATAGAATGGAGGACAGAAGAATACCCTTTAAAGNGGCCTCCATCCAGAAAGACGGTTGGTAAGAGATGTAGCTGTGGAAGAGTTGAGTAAGAGGAACTCAATTTTTGCATCATGCTTATGATGGATAAATATGAGGTATTCAACAGATCACAGTATACTAAGATGTGTGAACTTCTTCATAAGGATCCCTAAGACTAGAATGTCTATCCACTCTTACGGTAAAAAGGAATAAGATAATCGGAAGGTACACAGAAGTTTCAACAAATAAAGGAAGCAAGATGAAAAAGGGTACGAGGTATCTAGTTAATGAAGGTTAACAATATTTACAATTTAAGCAGAGAAATATAAGCATTATGAGTTACCTTCAACAGTAACAAAGATATATACAATTGATCAGACCCATTTTAGTTATGCCCTCTGGGGGCTGACAAGTGTAGTTTAAGAGAAGGACAGGATATGAGGATCCGGCTGGGGTTAGAGTAACCCAAAATGGTAAATGGATTGTTTGTGTTAGTTGACATT